>VMKM01001438.1:0-140482 GCA_008360985.2 Macquaria ambigua
CACACACACACACACACACACACACACACACACATTTTCCAAACCACTCTCAAACACCCCCATCCCTTCATCAAACAGCTTACCCACTCATACCATCATCATCATGCCTGCCAGCTGCCAGACAGGCTCACCCTGTCTGTTTCACACACACACACACACACACACACACACACACACACACACACACACACACACACAAATACACATAAAACATGGATGTGTAAATAGTTGCATGCTCACACACCCGTTATGCCAAAGGAATGTTCTCACACAGACGCTAAAGTTGACAAAACAGACTCCTATCTGTACCAGTTTACCAACATAAAATGATCCAATTGTCCATCAGTTTGTGTACTTTTCAGAGTATTTTTTAATGTAGAATTTTGTTTTGATGCCAGTGCTATTGTAAAGTTCAGAGTTGAAATAGATGGTTGCAGTTTAATTAAACCAACATTTGAGCAGAAAAGCTGGTCTCCAGAAGTCAGTTACTGTCATTAGCCAGCTTGTCTGTTGAAATGTTGGTTTAATTAAACTGCATGTAATCTATGAAGGTGCAGCCAGCTATTTCTATAACTAATATTTACTCAGAGTACATTTTAACTGACCTACTTTTTAAGTACTTGTACTTTTACTTGAGTAACATTTCTTTAAAGTAACAGTACTTTTACTTGAGTACAATATTTTAGTACTCTTTCCATCCCTCACTTTTTACTACATTCTGAAATCTGGGCAATTACTTTTGTTGAGTACAAAAGAACTGATGATTAGAACTCTGAAAAGACCCAAGTGGTAATAAACAGTAGTAATGTCTTCAATGTTTCAGATAATAATAATAATAATAATAACTTTATTTGTATAGCACCTTTTATGCAAGGATGCAGCCCAAAGTGCTTAACAGAACAAGATGAGATGCAGAGAAACAATAATTAAACAATGAGTTAAAATAAGTAAAAACAACAAAAAAAACAATAAGTGAGGGAAAAACAGGTAAACAGAAACAGTTTGATCACAATACAATAAAACATTAACAATGATACCAGGAAAGTTAACCCAAATTAAAAGCCAAATTAAAAAGATAGGTCTTTAATTTATTTTTAAAAATTCCAAGGGAGTTTGCTGTTCTAAGATCCAAGGGGAGGCTGTTCCACAGTTTAGGACTATAAAAACAGAAAGCAGCCTCACCAGATTTCTTGTGTGACACTTTAGGAACTTCTAAAAGAAAGGCAGTGGAAGATCTGAGTGTTTTTGTTGGGATGTAAAATGATAGGCAGTCACTGATATATGAAGGTGCTAGATTATGTAAGGCTTTGTAGATAAGTAAAAGGACTTTAAAATCAATTCTGAAAGACACAGGTAGCCAGTGCAGTGAGGGGTAATGTGATGTCTTTTTGTTGTATTGGTCATAATCCTGGCTGCAGCGTTCTGAATTAATTGTAATTTTCTTAAAGACTTTTAAGGGAGACCAGTAAAAAGAGAGTTGCAATAATCTAAGCGACTTGTAATAAAAGCATGTATCAGCATTTCGGCATCATTCTGGGTTAAAAATTGTCTAATTTTGGCAATGTTCCTCAGACGGAAAAATGAAGTTTTTGCGACTTTGTTAAAATGGCTAATGAAATGAAGATCAGAGTCTAAAATGACTCCCAGATCTGTAACATGTGTTTTAATATACTTGGACAGGCTAGAAAACACTGACTCTAGTCTCTGCCGTTCTGGCTTTGAACCTACGAGTAGAATTTCTGTTTTCTGCTTGTTTCTTTTTAAAAAATTATTAATCATCCAAATGTTGATATCATTGAGACAGGTAAAAAGAGCATTTAAAGAACTGGGGTTTCAGTTACGATACAGTTGCGTATCATCAGCGTAACAGTGATATTTGACATTATGATGGCTAATTATGTTGCCCAGAGGGAGCATGTATAATGAAAAAAGAATAGGACCTAGAATGCTTCCTTGAGGAACACCATATGACACAAAGTCTCCTAAACTTACAAAAAAATTTAGTATGAGCGAAACCAGGAGGAAGATAAGCCAAAGGGGTGTGTCAAAGCAAGCTATCATTAGCTATTAATGGGCAGCATTGAGCATTTTGTTACCTTGTTAGAACCTACAGGTGTTTGTAGAGGCAGAAAAGGTCAGGAAACTGTGTTTTTCTCAAATTATTTCAGCAACTTTTGCTGACTACATAGTAAATGACTTTTAGCTGAGTTAAAATTCAGTAAGAAACGTTAGCACTCTTCTCACCCTTACTCAAGAATATCCACTGGCAGAATCTCAGATGTCATCCACCAACAACCCCAAGACCATATAAAAGCCAGACCTGTGAGCTAATTGGCTTTAACCGTGAACACCGTGGACTTAGGAAGAATCTGAGAGATACCATGGGGACTAATCCACTTCAAAATGCAGCTCTCACGCTCGCTGTCTAAAGAGATCAAGGCCTATGTGTGAGCTAAAGCTAAAGGCTAAGCCAATATCTGCAGTTTTCATGGAGGGCGGGCTGCAGGGAGAAGGTGAGGAGAAGAGGAAAGAGGTGAAACACTAATGCACGAACAGCCGGGGCCCCTGAGGGCCGAGGAGGCATATTTAACTAGAGCTGCACTTGAGAAAGTTTTGACACTGCGCTTCTATCATATTCACAGCCCCTCTTTTTTCCTCTTCTTCTTCTCCTCCTTCCTCTCATCCTATTTCTCCATCTCCCCATCCCTAACTTCAAAGTGCTATTTATGCAAAAACTGGTGGAGTTTTCCTGTCCTCGCTCTCTCCTCCCTGCAGGCACATGTTCTTTTTTTGGAATATATCTACAATTTCTTTTTGGCAGAGAAAAGAAATATAAAAAATATGGTCCTTTTTGTCTTTGTCCCATCCCTGCCCTGTGTGTCTGTCCTTTGGTACACGCTTGATGTTTTCTGTATTCTCTCTCTGTCTTTTGTTCCTTCAGGTTTCTTTCTTGGTCTTTCCCTAAACCCTTCTTCATTTTGCTACGTACCAGTGAACTCATCAAAAGTAAGTTTTATCCGCCTTTGCTTTTGAAGAACACTGTTTAAAATCCAACAAGAATTTGCACACTGGTCAAAAAACAAGTGAACTACTGTTGGAGCTGCCAACATTTATTTATATAAGGCATACAAAGCCTTAATTTTGGGATAGTAAAAGCATAGAGTTAGATCACTCTAAAAACCACCAGAGAGAAACACATGTCATCATATAAAACTGTTGCTGTTACAATAAATGGGGTTTGTCAAAGCAATCATTTGTCACATGTTTCTGCATCAGCAGCAGGGCCTAAGGATGGTAATGCAGGTCTGTAGTTCTGTCCAGTGTTTGGTCCAGACTGCCATGAAATGTTGCTGTGGCCATTAATGTTTCTTAGAGGATGAATTGTTTTAGGTGACAGTAGCTTTCCAAACTGACTGCATTTTTGGGAAATTCACTTTCTTTCAGAGAGTGAGATGAGAAGATGGATCTCAATCTCATGTCTGTGTGTCAAGTACATAGCTTGAGACAGGGTGTGGTTAGCCTAGCTTAGCATAACGACTTGAAGCAATGGGGAAACCGCTAGCCTGGCTCTGTCCAGAGTTAAAAAATACACCAAAATACAGTTCAGAGTAATGTTAGCAGGTCTGTCCTGATCATTATTGGATGTGGGGAAGTTTACCTGAGATAGCATTACATGTGCCAAACACATTGGTTAGTCCTCATCCAAAAACTCTTTTCTCTTTTAATGCTAAAAGTAAAAACATTATCAGCATTGATATTATGCATATATAGTATGTTAGCTAAGCAGCCAAACAAGGTTATGTTAGAACAAATGAACTGATTCTTCAGTGATTATACTAACTAGCTCTGCACGGCAATACAAGAACAATGCTGTTTCTTTATTTCCATGTGTTCTGCGTCATCAACTGGTGAGGATGCTAATTTCTTAGCCTCAGTCGTTTAGCATTACATGTAGGCATAAAATGCATATTAAGGACCCTCTCATTTTAAAACAGGTCAGCTGGGAAACATTATCAACTCGAGTTAATGTTAGCTTAATTAGCTAGCTACCTACAGCAAAAATGCCAGCAGGGGTTGTCAGTTCAGCCAAATGGACGGCCGTCAGCTAGAAATTAGAAGCTTTCGTCTACCAGTGTCTGAAATCAAGGACCAATTGTTTTTTACTAAATTACTAAAAATTTAGATGGTAACTCTGCCTCCGTTATCATTGTAAACTGCATATATGCCAAGCAAGAACAGAAAGCTTGACAGGCATAGCAACAGTAACTAAGGAGGGCGTGGCTTAGCAAACAGTTAATTTGTGAGCTCTGGAGGTGTTGGTGGAGAGAACCAGGCTAGCTGTTTTCACCTGCTTCCAGTCTTTATGCTAAGCTAAGCTAATCACCTCCAGCTCCGTACCTAACACACAGGCATGAGGTTGGTATCAATCTTCTCATCTCACTATTGGTAAGAAAGCAAAGAAGCATATTTCCCTAAATGCTGAACTATATATTTTAAACATCGATAGAAAGTTGAAGGAATAATGTAGCAGCCAGACTAGTTTGGTTGACATATGGGTGGGCGGAACAGTGCAAAAACACATTACAGAGAGAGCTTTGCACCAAAGACATGACAAAAATAAAATCAAGCATACATTTACTGTCTTCTGAAAGTATAATTAATTTCTGTGTCTGCTGGTGGTTTGCATTATGGTGATCAAAGACTGGAGGTCACGCAGCTTACCATCCTTTTTATTCAGCGCTGCATCATTGGCTTCAGTCTCTTTCTCTCTCTTTATCTTTGTCTCTCTCTCTCTCCTCCTGCTCTCTTTCTGTCTGTGCAGCTGCAATCCTCACAGCTCTAATCCCCTCCTCGCTCCCCTGTGTGCTGGAACTCCATCCAACTATTTAACCACAGCCCTGAAACAAACCAACATCTGTTTGGAGGCCGGCCCAGACCCAGCCACTGCCTTCCTGCTGCGAACACACCAGCCGCCGCCAGCTTAACCCGTCACTGCCCGGACCAGACGCAGGCTCGCCACGCCAGCGAGTCGTGCACCCAGCCACTGAGAGAATTGCATGTTCGCTTGCAGACAGTAGCTGGGCCTGCCTCCAAGTATTTTTTAAGATTCGATGTCTGTGGTTTACAAGTGGTAATTCGGGAGATCCGTGTTTTTCTTGATTTCGTCTCCGTCTATGGTGCTAAATGCTTGTTGCTATGCTGTTTCTGCACTCTGCTCCCAAGAGAGCACTATCAAACTGTGCTGGCAGTACTGTGACATCTGATTAAGTTTGATTATCTTCTTTTTTTTTTAACTTTTCACTGTTCAGCCATGGGCTCTTACAGCTCACGCTAACTACGCAGTTCTTCTAATATTTAAATCCATCAAACCAGAGACATTTGTCTTATTATTTCTGGTGTAGCAGATGACATTAACTCACTATACAATAAGTTGCTATCTCTATTATGTTTTATCAGTGGTTGACAGTCTAAATATGTGTTTTCCTCACGTTTAAGGCTTCATTGTGGTTATAAGACGACCTGAAACGTGTACTTGAGAAAATGATTAGCCAATAAAAAATCAATTGCAAACTATTTGGTCAATTGATAATTATTTACTTCAGTCATTTTTCAAGCAAAAATGGCAAACATTTGCTGGTTCCACGTTCTCAAATGTGAGGATTAACCGCTTTTAAATGATTTTTAAAATAATACAGAAACCAATCAGCAGAGTAACCTTTAATTGTTACATTAGAATCTAACAAAAGTAATTGCTTATCTTTGGTCAAAGATCAAATATGGCCAACATCATTCATGTAAACAATGTCTGTTACTGAAGGATGCCAGCTGCAGAGAAGAATGGGCCTTCATGGCCTTTATTTCTAAGTTCCCATGTTTAACAAGTATATTTTATTATATCTTAGCAAGATGCCTCTCTGTGTTCTGATCAGCTCCCATTTTAATTAGCTGTCAATGCAAATTCAACACTTCCTGTTGTCTTGATGAATTCAGCTTAATGTTTCCACAGCACTAATTCCATCAGTACAACAACAGTTGTGTCATACGCACCACTCTGCTGCTCTGAATTTCTCTCTTTAACAGAAATAATATTGTCATTCGCTCATTAAATGCAGTTGCTTCTACTTTGCCATTTTTGTTATCAGTATCAAGCTGCGAAGACAAATTGGAAGATGAATTAGAAAAGTATTTGTTTTACAAATAATATGTCAGAGCAGCAGATAGGTACTTTTTTGTACTAGCTGTCATTTCAATAACTTTTATTTGAGAATTTACAGAATTCAACCTCTGCTAAGGAAACAGTTACAGACACATACACTCATCAAGGGCGAGTGTGTGTTTGTGCACGGAAATATAAAAAGTCTGTGTGTGTAGGGCTGGAGGTATACAAAAGGGTGTCTGGTAGATCTTTCTCTTTTTTTGGCCTGTGCAGCCATAAGCAGTAAACTTGTGTTTGGCGGTCTTCTACAAATGTTTATGGAGATATAAAAGGAAACACACTGAAGAACTAATAATACACACAAAATTACAGTGTATGCACTTGTGTTTGGGAGAGGGGGGTCTGAAATAGAAATGGCCAAAATTAAAGCTCAAAGATGGTTTCCTGGACATCGATTTAACTTAGTCCAGCACATTTTGTTTTCAATAGGGATGTCTGTCCTTAGTCCCTTGGGAGTAAAACACCACTGGATTCTAGTTTTATGGAGCGTCCTGGAAATATGCATGCTATCTGCTTGGGTTTATACTGTTACGTGTTCTAAAGAAATGGTGTAACATTATGAGAAATATACTTATTTGCTTTCTTTCAGACAGTGACATGTTGTGTCTGTGTGTAAAATACAGATCTGGAGTCGGGATGTGGTTAGCCTAGCTTAGCATAAAGACTGGAAACAGGGGGAAACAGCTAGCTTGGCTCTGTCCTAAGTTCAAAAACACACCTACCAACACCTCTAAAGCTCACTGACAGAAATTTCAGAAAGAAAGCAGATAGGTGTATTTCCCAAAACGCTGAACTGTTCGTTTAATACGAAAAGCAAGAACTGCATGATAGCCAAAAGGCACATTTATGAAAACCGATTCAAAACAGAGAAGAGGACAAGGGCCTTGTTGAAAGCTGGAAAATAGATGCAATGCAAAGATGTGGTGCGTGTAACAAATAAAATGGGTTCAGCATGGCTTTTTGTCAGAGATGGCCACAAGGCAAGCTCACTGGCATTTCCACATCATGTCATGTTTAAGCCATTTCACAACCAGCCACTTTCAGGAGGAAATGCAGGAAAAGTCTTTTATATTTTCATGCATTAAAAGCAGCAACTAAAAAGTCGCTGAAAAGGATTTCTTTATAGGTTCTGCACAATATCAGTTAACACCATTTTCCCCAAACTTCCGTTTTGTTTACCAGTATGGTACCCTGTACTTAGAAATACTTAAGAGTATAATTTACAACTCCTTTCCTCTAAAAGGCTCAATTGTTACTCCCTTGTTACCCATGGTGTTGTTTTCTTCCACTGTACGTACATTTAAGTACCAGCAGCAACCAGTGAGCATTTTATTGCTACCTGATTCATACAACAAAATGTAAAGGCTTTATTACAAAAGTGGTACCAAAATGTGTTTCCTCGTGACCAAGAAAAAAGTTATTATGCCATGTCAATCAAGCTTGATTTCACAATATAGTGAATTAATGATCACAACAAATCTTGATCTTGATATAACACACTTTCTTATGATCAGGGAATAACTATCATAGAAAAGAAAGGTTGTCATAAGAAGACAAAATATAAGACTTTTTTTTTCATATCATACTCTTGCAGTAATAATACTAGTTATCATGTGTTGACAGTACTCACAGTGTCCTGATAACACTTTGCCATGGGAGCAACTTTACAGGATAATTCTGTTTTATTATAACTTGGATCTTATTTAAGTTAATTACACAGTCAGCATTTTAGTCTAAGTTTTAAACAAACATTTGGAAGAGAAAATAAAGTTAAATTATAAAATTATTACCCTACACTGTCTGTTGTAAATCTTTCCTACTGTGCTTAGCCGTAATTGTGTTCACGCAGTTTTCCTGTGCAATGAAGGATTTCTAGAGACATTTTAGTTGCGCTCACGTTCAGTTTGACCTCTAAGTAAAGTGGTTTCTATAATCTGGAAGAACTATTGCTTTGTTTATAACCTGTCATTGTGTTTCCAGATCTTATAAATCAATTTGGTGAGGACAATGTTATCAGTAGAAATCAGGGAACAAAACCACAAACAAAAGAAGACCCAGGTTGTAATAAACAAGAATGTTCCTTGAAAAAGGCATCTGTAAAATTTCTTTCACCATAATCCTTTTGCCCTACAACCCATTTTCTAGATAAAGGTCTTTGAACCTAAGTCATCAAAGTTTTTTCAACCACCATTGAAAATAATATTCCTAAAAATTACATAAAGTATACACAAAGCGTGTTTTTTTGTAGGCCTATTTATGAACATATTTTCAGTTACCACCGCCTCATGTTGAGAGGAAATATGAATGTGATGAAGATGATGGAAAGTATGGTGGGGTTGTGTTGTGTTAAGGGGGGGGGGTCTGCAAATATTTTGTCAGGGTGAATAAAGACTGGGAGAAAAGGAAGAGACATCTTCACACATTTATTTGCTAAAGCAGCCAGTTCAAAGGCTTCGCAGCTGACACCCTCAGGCTACAGCACTGCACACGGCTACTGTTTCCACACACACACACACACACACACACACACACACGTAGTGGTCCAACTAGTTTGTGAATGGAGTTCAAGTTCACAGGTAAACAGAGGGGGAGTTGTTAAGGCGGTATACGCCCGGAGCTATGAGCCCTCTCTCCCTGACAGACTGGCTTCAAACCGGGGTCAGCCGCGGGACGAGGGAGGGGTCCCAGCAGCCGTCACTGCACCACCCGCAGGACAGGCTCCATACTGAAGGTGCTGAATATTCCACTCACTCTCTCAGTGACAGGCTGAGGAAGTCTTTCCACACTGATTCATGAGACTTTTTACCTCTGGTGGTGCTGGCTCGCTGCATTCAAAATTACATTTATGAATTCAGCCCTCAAAGGGAACAGTCCAACATTTTGGGAAATACATTCATTTGCTGTTGTACGCAGAGTCTTAGGAGAAGATTGGTATCAATTTTAACTTTGGGTGACTAGATAAGCAAAAAAATGACAGAATTAGATATTTAAAAGATTCACTGTGATCAGTGGATTTATATTCACAGATTGGATGTGGTTCAATTCTTGGACATGCAAATGTGTACCGTTGACTAATGGCGAAGGTGGAGCTAATTACAATTACTTCATATACTGCTGAGTAGCTTGTGAAGGAATGATTCGTACGACTGTTTCCTGATCTGCTACTGCTATAGTTAAGGTTTGGTTATAGTGTGTAATTCCTCCTAAACCACTAATTGTCATTTTTACATTCCTGGTTATTATCTGTATGGATGAAACAAAGGAGATACTTCTTAATTAGTGAACCTTAGAGGTGTTGGTAGGCACATGTTTTTCACTTTAGACAAAGCCAGGCTAGCTGTTTCCCCCTGCTTCCAGTCTTTAAGCTAAGCTAGGCTAACCATGTCCTGACTGCAGCTTTGTACTTAATGTATAGATATGAAGTAAGCAATTTCTATATGTACTTCCCAAAATTAGAACAATTCCTTCAAAGGATACAGTCAGGGAACGAAAGTCTTCCACAGATTTCATGAAAGATTGTTACATGATGGGCTGCTCATGCACTGATACCTATCTGTGGCTGTTTTTAGGTAGATATATGGTAAATCCCCTTCCACGGATGTGGTATGCTGTATACCGTATTTCCTCAAATAAAAACCAGTAGTCAAGTAAAAGTCGGGTCTCCAGTAATGGCTGGGGGTGTGGTTGACATGTACAATTAAAGACCGGCCCTCAATATAGGCTGGGGAAAAAAAAGGCTGGATAAACTCCCGGTGGCTGTCACATTATGTGAATGCCAACTACGGTAAGCATAATGTATATTTCCATCGCTTTCATTTAATAAATTCAACAATATAATCATGCTATTTTCAACACTGTTGTTCTGGATTACTCATCTACCGTCCGATTTCAGTCACTGCGGGTGTATGTGCGTTAATGTCTCAGCCAAACTGTATGTTGTAGTAATGTACAAGCGCCACAAAATGGCATTAACTACATTTGAAGCACTGTATGGGAACCTTTCAAGTCAATTTGTTTTCCACAACACATTTCCTGCAAATGTTTAAAAATAAAAGCCTTGTTAATAAGTGAAGGATAAGGGTTTCTGTTCACTGAAACGCTAGAGGGCTTTTAATTTGAAACTGATAGAGGAAGTGAGTAACAGCGTAATGCAGGGAAAACAGGAGTGGATGAAAACAAGGCTTCCTACTAAAATATGACCAATTATACTTATCAAACAGAGGGAATTTCAAATAAAGGCCTGCATCTAATACAAGCCTGCTTCAAATAAAGGCCTGGTATCTTTGAGGTAAATAAAGGCCCTGCTCACTATCTTAAGAAATACGGTACCTGCGTATATGCACCACTACACCTCTGGTCATATTTTAATTAGAAAGCACAGAAAAAAGACATTTTTGTCATTGAGGTGAGAACATGTTTGATGGGTCCAGGACATGTTCAGCCTAGCTAAACCTAAAGTCTGGAACATAAAGTTGCTAGTTTAGCTCTGCCAACTGAAGAAAGTGACATATCTGTCAGTGAGGTCATTTTCACTAGAGGTACTGTTTCTGTTGTCACATGTGTAACTACAGGACTAGTTAGCAGCCATTGTTTTAAAGTAACTCTCCTGCAATATATTAAATATTTAGCAAAATACTAAATATTCAATGCAGAGATCAAAGTTTTATTTTATGCAGTGGAAGCTATATGATAACGCTTCCCTCAGCAGAAGTTGCAGCAACTCAGTAGTGAATTAATGTCTAAATTCAGGCCAGAATACTATTTGAAATCACTTTAGATAATCTTTGAGAATAGAAATAAATGCTGATCTCATTTTCTTAGACAAAATTTTCAGGACTGATACTCAGGAATGTGTGCAAGGATGTGTGTGTGTATGTGCACTGTGTGACTGTGTTTTGGGGTAATATGAAGGGAAATGGCTGCTTTTATTGAACTCAGACGCGCTTCAGTCCAAATACAACCATGCACACACTGTCTCACACATACATACTGTAGGTTGTAAGTGAGGTGTGTGAGTTCTAGGGTGTGAGGATGTCTTTTTAACAGCTACAGTTGAGACTGAATTGTTACAGTATCTGCACAGCTACACATTTAACAATGATTTTGTCTGTGTGTGTGCGTGTGTGCACGAGCAGTAAGGAATGTTAACAGCGTCCAGATGTGGGGAGGTGAGAGAGGGAGGCACGCCGCTTAATGGTGACTCACTGGAATTTGACACAGACCCACCATTTCCATTCACAGTTCTGTCATCTCCACACTGTGTTCACTGTGAGTGTCAGCTGCTGTAGAGTAAGTCAGAACTCCGCTACAGCCGGCTTCAACAACCAGAGCACAACTAAACAAACAAGAAACTCTGTGTCAGCATAGAGACAACAGCATATAGACTAAGATCATGTCTGATTTCCATTTGCTTTTTAAAATCTGGTGTTGTTTTTCCCGAGGTGTTTGTTAGATGTATTTCATTTAAGACTGCTAAGAAAGCTTTACAGAAAGCGCCATGCACACAGGTACTTGGACAGATGTGACCTCATGGGAATTAAACCAGGCCCTGGTGGTAGACAACCTCAATAAACCTTGGCCTTGTTCCAAAATTTAACTAACACTACCCCTCCTGACCCTGTAGTTCGACTATAATGTATATATACTGACTATAACCAATGGGGGAACATTTCTACAAAACAGCATTTAGAATTGGGGAAATTCAGACTCCAGCCACACCATAGGATGATGCATTTTGGTGGAAAGACCAAAATGTTGAATTACATTCAGTTCTGAACTAGTTCCAGGTATTAGTACTGAAGCTGAGGAGGTTAAGGGGCTACTGAGCCCTGTGGTCTCATGGCAAACAGCTACACCTGCTGAACAGGTGCTCACATGACAAGTGAAACTGTAAGTGGCTATTAATCATAAAGTGCAAGGATTAATGGGATCTGAACAACATAAATTAAAAGTAATATTCACATATGTGACGTAAAGTTGGAATCAGGTTTAAGGCCAAACTTCTCTTTCTTTGTATATCCATATCCACAGAGTTTTGAACATGTGATTGCTGCTCAATCAAAATGCTTACATATGAAGCATTTGAAAATACACAGTCAAATACTAACAAACTTGTTAATGTTCACTTTTTTAAACCGTAAACACAAACTTTCCATAACCTCAACCATAGTTTGTTTGCCCTAACCATGAAGTTTCCCTAACCTTAAAGGTTGGGTAGGCAGTTTTCTTTTGGCGTCATTGGGCAAAAATGCCATATTAACCGTGCAGCATATTGTAATTTAAGTGGTCTGAGAGCAGACTTCAGCCCCTCCTCTTGGCTCTATTTTCAGGCTTCAGAAAATCTAGCCCGTGATGGGAGACTTTAATTCAATTCAATTCAATTCAGTTTTATTTATATAGCGCCATATCATAACAAAGTTATCTCAGGGCACTTTTTCAAGTAGAGCAAGTCTAGACCAACTCTTTATATTTACAGAGACCCAACATTTCCCACCATGAGCAAGCACTATGCGACAGTGGCAACTTTAGCCAATCACAGGTTATTTCAGAGAAACGGTGCGTTTGTATTGGCAGAAGCGCGTACACGTCCCTTCAGACAGGGAAAATCCTGCCAAAAATCCTGCAACTTGTGATAAACTTCCAACACCTCCTTTGCCTACAGCGGCATATAGTACAAAACAACACGTCCTGGCTCCACAAGGAGCTTCAGGCTCATTATGTTCGGTGCCATGGCGCTTGTAACGACGAGTGGCAAAGAGGCATGATGACAGACAGTGCGGAATAACTCTTGACGAGGGACAGTAGTGTGTGTGTGTGTGGTGTACTAGCCTCTCTTCCCGCTGCTGGACGGCGTTGCAGCTGCCTCTGAAGCCTGAGGCGTTCTGCTCTGCGGCCGCGAAGCGCTGGAGGGGCATCTTTGAGAAGACAAGTCGCGGCGGGAGGGACTGGGGTCTCGGTGAGGCTCACGGCGTGGAGAGTGAGCCCTACAAGGGATACGGTTTTGAAGGGGAACTGACTCCTTCTGCTGCCGGTTGAAGTTGTGGGTTTGGTGGGAGGGGCTTAGCAGTGATACGAGGCAGCAGAGAGAGAGGCAACAGATTTTGCCTACCCCAGCTTTAACGCTACCGTAGTTGCTGTAGATATTGTAGAAAGGAAGAATTTTAAAAACGTTCATCATCCAATATACCCCACCCATCCTAATTCTGTCAGAACACAAGTTGTCCACTGAAAATCATCTATTTCAGAGCAAAGATGGACATTCATTAATAATCAGTATGTTTGTTCGCATTGCAAATGGCACAGAAAAAGTAGAGAAAGTGAAGAAACAAAACTAACTTGGAAGAATTGGTGGATGGAGAGCACCAAAGGCTGCAACCTCTGCAAACAGAATAATAGGTGATCAAAGGTTGGCAAAAATGGCTCAACCCAAAAGCACAAATCCAGCACACCTCAACACTGGACTTATTTTAGACCCATGATCAGCCCAAATTCACTGTTTACACTACACTCGTTTTGGGTGCCCACACTGGCTTATAGTTAAAGTGCTGCTAACAGGAGCTGATTAACAGCTCGACTGACCCAAGAGGTTGTCCTTGCGCCCAAGAGAAACTGATTTATAAAAATTTACACAGTACACATATATTTTTCTATTTGCGCATTGATTTCGCACATTTTTTTAAAGTAATATCTTCTGTGTCAAAAACAATGTCTAGATGTCTTGGTTATAACCAGCCTAAATTTGGTTGAAGTTTATTTAGATTTCTAAGATACTGTACATAAAGTCATTTTTTCAACAGCATTTAAATTACTTTAATTCACCTTGAAGCAGAGCGTAACTATATGTTAATATCTAATAATTAAAGTTCTTTTGAAGCTGTTTTACTGCATGTAATATAGATGTCTAAAAACAGATAACTGAATTTAGCCAGATTTTAACCTTGATGTTTAGGTCCCTTTTAACCTGCAAATCACTAAATACTATACTAGCCAGATCAGAAATCATGAAATTGGAGTCCTTAAAGATCAATATGATTTATGCTTCAAGCTTGAATTTAGTAAAAGGAAAATGTTATTGTTACCACATGTGAATTTGTGAGGTTCAACCAGTTTACATTGAGGATTCACAGGGTGCGGTGCAACAGAGAGAACCAGGATAGGCACCAAATGATATAAATTATGAAATTTTTGCTATGTGAAACAGAGGCAGTCAATGTTTTTCCTACAGCAGAGTGACTCATGGTTCACAGAGTTGGATTTGTATAGTGTTTTAAACAAAGGAACCAACCTCAGTTTGTTTTGAGGATGAAATTTTTGATTCAGGAAGACAGAAAACCGAAGGTGTGCTCTGAGGCACAGAAAGGTCAACATGGTGTCATCTAACTAACTGGCTGACTCGAGCACCATATGCAAGAACACTGAACATTATCACACACTGACCACACTGTTGTCCTGCTGCTGGTGACTCACAGCAGTTTGATGTTCTGCTCAAGCCAAATTCAATTTAACTTTCTGTGGGAGGTTTTGTGGTCTACATCTGTGTCTCAAAGGGAAAATCCCCCCTCAGAGGACTTCATGCTAACTTGATGGTAATGGAGAGTTCTGTCATGAGTTGTGAGCACACAAATATCTCTCACAAAGCTCCAAACCAGAGAGCTAATACCTTCTTCATGGCCTCGCGAGGCGACTGGAGCTGCAGTGACAGTATCCAGGTTGACTTTATGATGATATGGGTGTGTTTTTGCATGGTAGTGTATGGTAGCATGCAATTAAACAAATCATCGCTCTGTAACACCACCCCACAACCACAAGTGGACTGTGTTCTTGCAGTCCAACAAAACCAAGATAGTGATGAGTTGTCTCAACAGAAAAGATCTAGCTGATCGCGGGTCAACAATTTCAGGAGTCCGAACCTTGCAGTTGTTTTGTTTTTCCCTAACCAATCAGTAGCAAGTGATGTATCCATCCTGCCGTGGTCATTTTCAGTTGACATGGGTGTGGCTGTGTTTAATAATGGAAATGACATTTCTGTTAGTTTCATGTATTAATGTGAGGAAGGTTATAGTCTCCTCATTGCTCCACACAGATCTAATGTTTTCAGCTCTTCACTTTAACTCACATGCTTCATGTACATCAGCATTTATTCAGTAAGTCTTTTTCCATTGCTCTTAGTCGCATTTTGTTTTTATCGATACATCAACTTTTCCACCTCAGCCAAGCATGAAAACCTTAAAGCTGTTTTTTTTAAAACCTTATTTGGACTTTTTTTTTAATTCCCAGTGTTTCCACTATTAAAACGATTAAAACACAGTGAATCACTGAACAAATTGGAGATGTTGGCTGTTATTCAGAGGTCTGAAAAATGTTAAGAGCCAACAACATGCTTAATTGGGTAAATGTACCATTGCTGCAAAGAATACCTCATTTTAATTCTGAGAATTGACCATGGCTTTGAACCTAACTTCAACCTTTTTGGGGAAAACAAAACGTACGAGACATCAGCACAGGAAGACAGCATCTTATGGTAGAACGATAGCTGTGGCTGTTACTAGGCAACCATTCACTGAAGTAGTAAAAAAACATTTATCCCAAAGTTGACAAAGATAATGCCAGCATACTTTCTCTATTTAAATTGTGCTTTGCCTCAAGATACAGTATGAGTAGATGCTGAGAGGCTTGAAGGAGAAATTAGGAGGATGCAACAAATCAGTGCACCTAATTCTCACAAAGTTTTTTGTCTACAAACACTTAGTTGAGTCAATCATTCTTTGTTTCATTTTTAAGAGAATGAGAAGACTATCCACAAATGTTTGGTGGTGTACCAATCATGAAATAACTCAGTGTTCCCGGTGTGTAGGTGGCAGCGACTTAGAGGACTAGAGGAATATTTTCCTTGGAATCAGGCATTTTGGTCAATTTTTTGGGCTTGACTGACAGGTGTTTCAGCTTATCACAGTCAGCTGTGGTGGTTGCCACTTGTATTTCCCCTCTGGCTAATTTTATTTTCTGGGTGTAAAACTAAAACTAAAAAAAGAATCCATGCTTTAAAATGTTCCTACAGAAACCTTAGTGATGTCACCAAATCTGTATCCATGTTTATTACAGTCCACCTATCACCTGGGAGGAAAATACATTGTAGGATAATATTCAGAAGACTTATTTTGGGGTATGTAATATGAAATATGTTCTGTTGCGGTTCCATTTGTGATTTTAACAGGGCTGTTTTCATGTGGAACTGGATTATCAAAGCAAGGTTTGCCTGTTATGGCTCATAGTTTCTGAGCTGGCTGTCGGTGAATGTTTCCTCAAACAGCCCTCATGCAAGAGATATTCTGAGCAGAAACTGTTGTTCCACATGCTAATGTCCCATATGAGTACAACTCAGATTGGAAACACATTTTTGGCACCAGGGACTCAACAATGGAAGGGGGAAGTAAGAGGGAAGAGGGTGATGTTGGAGGAAAGCTCATTGAGTGTCAGAATTGAAAATGGTTCATCCTCTGGGGACTACGAATGTGCTCAGTAAATTCCATGTTAGATTTTGATGTTTTTTGTTTACAAGTGGAACCTTTGGCCCGATGGTGATGGTTGGTCGTGTAGCCAGGCACATGAAAAAGGATTTGCAGGCAAAGTTTAGCAGTCCATGTGAATTTATTTAGACAATAGTGGAGTCCCTTGCAGATATTTGCAGTGCTCAAAATAAATGGTTGGCCAAAAAAAACAAATACATAAAAAAAAGCAAAAAAACAAAATAGGAAAATACAAAAGAAATATTTCAAGACAAAAACTGCACTTTGGCTATGCCTCTAAAAGGGCACAAGGCATGAGCTGCCATCTGTAGTTGTGTCTCTCAGTGTGTATCAGTTAACAGACCTCCTCGGTGCTCCAGCCTTCTCCCTTATATAAAGGTGGGCTCCACCTTACTTTAGGGAATGGGGTTTGCCCATGACAGTGACGCTAGAAGAAAAGTCAAAGTATGGCCAATCATTAGGATTCATCCTCTGGTGAAAGTATTTTTCAGGCGGTGGAGAGACTAAAAACCCTGGTCATAACACAAAATATTTGGACTGAACTCAGTTCATTCAAACAGAATCAAAACAAGCACAATGGATGCACTTATGAAGTTAATCTGTGCAGTTTTCACATAAAGTTCAACTTTGGTGAACTTTGACATTGTCAATTTAATCAGTTTACCAATTGATGGCGCTGACCTTTTAGGGAAGGGAGACCCGGAGCGTTCAAAATGGAGGAAGCTATCATATGAGCTTCACCATCTAATTTTATATAACCTTGTTCTGCCAGAGTATAAACTGCTCCCCGAAAGGGATTCTTTATGGTTTGTAGTCAGTTGTAAGACAAGAGTGGACAAATACATTCCTTTCAGTTAGCTGTGTTTATTTGTGCTTATTGTTACTACCTGTACTGCAAGAAGTCACTACGTCACCCACCCAGCTTCAAGCACCATATATTTGGCAGGACGTGCAAATTAATTTTGCTGTGTCACTTTCTGGTCTGACCGGGCACTAAAGCCTTGTTCAGGCTGACATTAGCACAGCTTGAAAGTAGGGCTCAATAGGGGTGTCGATGCAGTGGGCTCTGGCAAAAAAGGCAGGGTCATCTGGCTAAAAAGTTGCATTGGTCAATCAAATATGTGCAAGCACGCATTAAGTCAATGTAGTATTTCTACTGTTTACCTGGAAATCAAAAGATGAAATGATTGCCACCATGACAAACTGGAATTCCTGGATCTCATGTTATCGTCTCACCAGTACCTGAAACAACGTGCCCACACCAAAGCAGCCTCTTGCGTTGTTTTAACAAAGGGCTGTTTTCTGTCTGAACGCCCGTGAAGGCCCAGATCCTAATGGGAAAGAAGAACGTCTTTAAAAAGAACTTGAAGAGCTTTTCTGAGAATATTTCCTCACCTAATATCCTAATATGCTCTCTCTCTCTCTCTCTCTCTCTCTCTCTCTCTCTCCTCTCTCTCTAAAAAAGTAATTTTCTATGCACTTGTGTTACTTCATGTAACTTCATGTTACTTCAACCCTTATGAGGCACTTATTCTCTTTTCCTTATTTGTAGATCTGCTAAATGACTACATGTAAATGTAACATGACATGAATGCAGCATGAGCATAAAAATCTGATCAAGACGCAACTGAATTGAAAGACATCTATAAAGCACCCAGCACCATTAATGTTGAAACTGTAAATTCAGAGTACATTTGTGTCTCGAAAGACTCATTAAAGATGTTTTACAAATCAAACAGGACAGGGCAAAAATATATACAGATAATAAACATTTTTAAAATTCCTCTTGCGAAAGCAGCACTGCTGAAGCATGTTTCTCCTGGTCGAGCTGGAAGGCTGCATTGCCAACTATTTACCGGTGAAAGATTGAGCAATAATCTCAGTGACCCAAGAGGTTGAGCGATACCACTGAAGACACGGGGAGGACCTGTTTTTATGGCCTCAGTCATCAGATTTATACTTTACAGTCTTGGGAGATTTTACTTGCAGACCCACATCTGGAGCTGGTTGTACCTTTACCACCTACCCTCCCTCTCCCAGCCTCCCCCCTTGACTCCTACAAGTCGAATTCCCTTGTTGTTAAACAGCAGTAAACAGGACACTTACAGCCAGCCTGGATTTGGTAGAAGGGAGGGAGGACTAAAGCTGGAGAGATAAAGGTAAAGAAGACGAAATCTGTTTTATGTCCAAATGCCAGACTGCTGAATTGGTCAATAGGACTATTCTAGAAAGACATGTCTGACAGTAAACAGTACCCACACTGCTACTCAAAATGCTGCATTATGTAAATCCTCGGGGAAAGCCTTTACATTGTATTCATGTATCTATTTTAAACAAGGTTAATCTACTGGTAGAGGGATTTAATAGGGATATTAACCTGTCAGCATAGGCCCACACATACACCCATAATTCTGCTGTTTGGAGCATGTTTTATCACTTGCTATTGAGCAGTCACTGAGGTTCCTCAATAGTGTTAAGGAAATCCTTTAACTCCCATTGCTTTGTACGGAAGCAATGGGTGGATCAGGATGCTGTTTTTGGCAAATAACAGTGGAGATAATAAAACAATAATCAAATAATACCACTAAATCCCTCACATACTCCCACCACACACATTTACCTACTTACTGTACTTTTTGCAGTTGACTTATTTGTCTTTTGTTAAACTGTCACAGTCACACTGCCAGTTCTCAATGTTGTTTGAACAAAATATTACTTAGTGTTGCTATTAGTCGATTCTCATTGTTCTGTAAGTTTTGAAGAAAAAATACTTTGAAATGTTTCTGTTAGCAGCTATTCCATGCTTTTTGCCCAAATAGTACTAAGTGTTGCAGTTTGTGTATTCTGTTTTGTTCCATATGGTTAGAAAAAATAGTGCTTTGTGTCACTGTTTAATACTTTTCAGAGAAATATTATAAATATTATTAAGTGTGACTAATAGCTGGTTCTTTATGTTATGAATTTCCATACTTTCTGAAGAAATATTACTGGTAAGTTCTTAATTTAGTTTGATACCTACCAACACTTTGTGTTGCTTTTAGCCAGTTCTCAATTATTTTGAAAAAAAACCCTTTAACCTTAACCTTAAACCTTTAAGTGTCACTGTTAGTCTCAATGTTATTCTATACTATTCTATACTATATAGAGAATTACTCATAAATGATACAGTTTGCCCATTCTTAATGTTCCATACGTATTCCATACCTTCTGAAGAAATACTATTTTTAAATTCGTCAGTTCTCATAATTCCATGATTTTTGAAGAAATGTCGGTGTTAGCCTATTTTCTATTTTGTTCCATATGTTTTGAAGAAGTATTCCTTTGTCTTGCTGTTAGCCAGTACTCAGTTTTTGTTCCATACTTTTTGAACAGTTATGACTTGGTTAGTGCCAATGTACTCTTCATGAGGAATTCACTTTGCTTGGATACAAAACAATTTCAGCTTGTATTACCACAGTGAATTGGCATGAAGCAGAGGAGTTATATAAAGACCTGCATAAATCAGTGACGAACACATGGGCAGTTCAGCCCTATGTAGTGCACCAAGGCAAATGAAGCAAGGATTTAGTCCCTGTAAGGCACAAACAAGTGGACGTGGGCCCTGAGCTTTAATAGCGGAATCCTTTTCTGCTCAGAACAAATCTATAAAACTGCAGATTCCCAGTCTTCTCCAGAGGGGCGGCAAACTGCTTCCACATGTGCTTTTTCCATATCCCGCTGCTATTCTGGAATTTCGTTTATGTACATTGTCAAACTTCTCACACTGTGAGAATAAAGGCATAAAAGCAATTAGGGGCCAGGGGGGATAGCAGAGACAGGGGAGGGGGGGCAGTGGAGGGCTGGAGGAGCTGGATGTGTGGTGCCAGGCCCTGGTGGGGTTTGGGGGATGTGGTTATGTGTGTGTGTGAGGGGGGATCCCCAGGACAGAGCCTGGATCTGGGTTTCCATTCACATGGGAAGCAGGGTGATAGAGGGGCAGCATCCTGCTTCTGGAGGATCCTCTGGACTAACAGCTTCAGGCCTGAATCCATCTGACACCCCTATTCCCCAAGTTTCATCTCCAACCACCATGCCCCCGACATCACACAGGGGTCCTGAGAACATGCAAACACAGGAAAGAGACGTCTCTCTCCAATGTCAACCATTTCCTACTTTTTTACTGCGAGGTCTACATGTTTTTAAAACACTTGTAATGCTACCTAGAACTGAATTTAAGACAATAACACACTGGATATTTCTGGGGTAGATACATTCACTGTTAGGAATGTATTCGAGGGTTGTACCTAGCCAGGTAAGATGCAAGCAGTGAAGTGATTTAATGGATGTTGTTCTGTACTGATTGGTGAGATTTAAAAAAGAAACATGTTTTGTAACATGTTTGTAACATGTTTAAATTTCCACGCAGCGTTGCCAGATAGATTTCCTTCTGTGAGTGCAGACTAGAGAGCACAGAGTAAACACATGAAGGCAGTTTATGAACATCTTTAAAGCTGGGGTAGGCAAAAACCTGTGCAAAAGATGCAAAACCTTCCGCCTCTCTCTCTGCTGCCTCGTGTCACTCTGCTAAGCCCCTCCCACCAAACCCACCAGCAGCAGAAGGAGTCATTGCCCTGCGAAACCTCATGCCTCATAGGGCTCGCTCTCCATGGCATGAGCTTCAACGAGACCCTGGTCCCTCCCTCTGCGACTCGTCTTGTCAAACACGCCCCTCCAGCGCTTTGCGTCTGCAGAGCAGAGCACCCCAGGCTTCAGAGGCAGCTGCAACGCCGTACAGCAGCGGGATGAGAGGCTAGTACACCACACACACACGCCACTGTCCCCTGTCAAAAGTTACTCCCCACTGTTTGTCATTGTGCCTCATTGCCACTTGTTGATACAAGTGCTATGGCATCGAACATAATGAGCCCGAAGCCAGGACGAGGTATTGGAAATTTAGCACAAGTTGCAGGATTTTCTGCAGAATTTAATCAGGCTTTCACCATCTGAAGGGACGTGCATGCAGCCAATAGGAACGCGCCCTCTCTCTGAAATGACCTGTGATTGGCCAAAGCCTCCCGTCACTGGACAGATTTTCTAAAGCCTGAAAACAGAGCCGAGAGGAGGTGCAGAAGTAGAGGTTTTTCCATCAGACCATTTCAATTACAATATGCTGTATGGTTATTATTTTTTGCCCAATGACAGCAAAAAAATACAGCCTACCCCACCTTTAAGTTCATATAAATCTCTGCTATGAAAATTCGTAGTACTAGCCTAGTTTTCTAACGTTAGCACTGATTCACACCAGACATTTTTGTTCATGCTATTTCAACACAAGGCATCGGCAACTCCTGCACACTTTGTGCTGTGTTCATCCCATGTTATAGAAAGGAGCTGGCATTAGCTGTTTCTCCTTCATGAGTCCAGATGTGGTGATGTAGTTTATTTGGACTCAATCCCTCATACACTGTCCTGCTGCCCCAAATACTCACTAGAGCACCAAATGTGGATTTGTCCGCCGCTAAAACTCCTCCTGTTTGTTTGATAAAAACTACAGTGAGCAGCTGTTTTAGGAAATGACTGAGCTTTTTAAAGAATGAAACTATATACAGTGTGAGAGCTGTTTTTAAGGTTGTCAGTAGGAACCAATGGGCTTTGGGCTGAGAGCCACAGACAAGGTAGGTAAGTCTGAAAGTACTGAAAGACGGACAACAACAACACATTGTTGGTTTGGGTCTATTCATGGATTTGTTGACAATTAGAAAAATACAGAACACCCGATTTATCCAAACTGTGTTTCTTGATTTTGCTGGTTGAAATAAAACGTGTCCTTTTAATTTACACCATTGGATAAATCCATTCCCTCTGTATGTTGTGGCACAACAGGCCGCCCTGCTTCCCTATATGAGAAAAGGAGAAAAAGCCACTCAAAGGAGGAAAGGACAACTCGTAAAATAACATATCCTCATGCTGTGAAACCAAAATGAAAGACAATAGTATAAGCAGCGGAAGGAGGCAGAGCTTTGGGGGTGGGGGTTGTTGAAGAGGTCCAGATGCAAGGAGCGTGCACGATGAGCACGCACGGTCGAGGAAGAGGACAGGCCGGATGCCTGGAGAAAGAAGCCGCCGCCCACCTCCCATCAAACCCCCACCAACAGCCTCTCTTTCTCTGCTCTTCCCAAAGAGAGCTGATGACGAGCAAAAAGGCAAAACTTTCCCCAGGCTATAATTAGCAACCCTCAATTTGACTCATCATAGTCTCAGTGCACTATGTGTGTGTGTGTGTGTGTGTGTGCAAGCTATGTGTTTAACCCTGACGGAGCTATCAAGTCTTTGGGAGCCTTGGGAGGAAGTCAACTTCAGCAAAACAGATGTGACTTGTAGGAGCCATGAAGTGCCTCACATTAAAACGAGCAGCATATTAGCAAAATGTATTTCTGTGTTCGTGTTTGCATGTGCAGTGATGCAGTGCAGGAAAAAAAAGTAGCCAAAATATCATCTCTCATCAGTGGACGAACACCCCTGTGAAACAAAATTAATCATACATTTACAAAAGCAATAGTTAAGGGTTTAAATGCCTTTAATACCCAGGCCTAAAATTGAAATGCAAAAAAAATAAAAAATGAAAATAAACTCTAAAAGGACTTAAAAAAGACTGTAGTGGTAGTTTTGCATTTTCAGCCCATAGACTTCAAATCGGGTATACTTTGTTTCCAACTATTTTCCAAAGCACATCATATTTTGGATCGATTTCCTAACTTTCAGACGTCCACTAGTTTCACTTCATTTCAGTACAGTGCTTCGGAGATTGAACTGTTGTTCATTACAGCAAACATTTGAACACATTATTCTTTGGTCAACTGACATTATTGTTACTGGGTCATGCAGTATGGCAGTGTGTAGATGACAAAAGAACTGAGTGAGAACAAACTAATTGGAGCGCTGTTCAGTCTGCAAGTTAAAAGAGTCCTCCACAGATTTAGCATCGCACTCCTATAACACTGTCCGACTCACAATGGACAGTTTAACAAAAGGATCAAAATCGATGCAACAGCCAATGTACCAACTGTACAGATATTAGAGAACAAAAATAACTGTGATAACTATATGTGCTTTTGGCACAACTCACCAGAACTCTGGTTCTTTCATAAAGCCTTGGGGGACGTGTCTTGAAATCAATTTGAACAACCTCTGGGCGAATTTGCATCTAATCACGTCTTTCCATTGACTTTGTATGCAACAGCCATGCTGGCTTAAAAATGTGATAATTTCCCAACATATGGAATAAGATTTTGTGTTTTGCTTTTTCAAATGCTAGTTTATAAAAACAAGCACACTAATATAATTGTTATAAGATTTATGTTTGCTTTGTGTTCGGAGTTCGATTTTCCAGCAACATAATTCATGAATGGAACGATTTTCAGTCAGACAACTCCAAATTTTGGATGTCAGACAAATCTTAGATGCACAGTTTTTAAAATGTTCAACTGCAGAATATTACAATACCAAAATGTTGACAAAAAAGAAAGGTGCACGAAATCATCACTGCGATGGATCTCAAATCAGTTTTCATACCACACTGGAATGGCTGCCTGGAAGTCAGTAAAATATTCCAGATTTGTTGTTAATGGGCTAAAAACCACAAGTACTGTATGATCCATTAAGCCTTTGTTACCAGCATGCTTTATTCAATAACTCAAGTGGTTTTGCATCAGTATTACAGACACACTTTGGCGTGTATTTCACTGATCATACTCTCAATAATGAGATTTCTGCTCAACTCAAGCTATTTTAAAGAAATAAAAATTTCCTAGCAAAATGTCAGACTGTAGTAATTATGTCTGATATCTGGTTGTATTATAACTCCCTGGTTTAGACAGAGTTATAATTCATATTTAAGTTGAGCTGTACTCACATTCATCAGAGAAAGCACACACTTTCTTCTTTAATACGTGAAATGAGGTTCTGGCATAAAAGGACAAGGAATGATGTAGTTCATCAATAAAGTATCTGTAGTATACTGCATTCTCTTTATATCTTCATTAAAACCCACATTATATATTGGTTGAGCCCTAAAGCAAACAAATGAATGCTTTTTAAATGAGACTGTATGTTTTCCTACAGAGCTTGAGAAAGTTTCTGTCATGGTGAAGCCTTCATTACTGATGTAGACATGATGTGCCCTGTGGGGATCCTTCAAGTCAGCGGTTCACTCATCGGTCACTATATGTCTGTTCTGAAAACTTGTTGAGAAGTTTAAGGGAACAGTTCATCATTTTGTGAAATACACGTATTTGCTTTCTCTCTTCATTTAAGTGCACCAGCACAAAATTTAGGCGCACCAGTGCCACCAATGTAAAAAGTTAGTCTGGAGCCCTGATATTTCTCAAATCAGAATCCATAATGCAATTTCTCACAAAATAACACAAACATGGTCACAAGATTTATGGCACATTTTTAGAAAAGACATCATTTTGGACTAATATAATGACAAAAACAAACCTACACAAGATCCTGAAAGGACTGGTTCATGCAGGGGACCCCCAACAAAAAGAGCAATACTTTCTGTAGTTCCATAGAACCTCTTCTGGAAAATGTATAAGAATGGCCATTAAAACTCTACATTTCACCCAACTTCCCACATATAGTGTAGATGGTTACACAGCTTAACAGTAAATCAACAACAGTATCTTTCCATATGGGTCTCTGGGACTACATTATATCAAAATGGGGGGTGGGAGCTTCATGTCTATGTGTTTGAGCTTTCTGACATGTTTGAGCACCCTGCTGTCTGTGCAGTACATTAAAAAGACTTTGGATAGAAAAAAACACCCATTATGCTTCTGTTCCTTGACTTCTTCCTAACATGAAATTCAGCCCTTCTCATCATGAACGTACAAATTGAACAAGACTTGCAATAAGCTAAAAGCTAATGCTTTCTTAGTCTTGAGCCCTGAAGTCATTGTTTTTCAAATTGCACCATTATTTTTATAAAGAGCTTTCCCATGCTCCATTTGTCTATTTAATACAGCACATCTGGTGAATCCATTCTCCTCTCTGGCTTTCCTCGTGAAAAACAGGCTGTCGTCATCGCAGCAATGGAGGGGGATGGGGGGGCTGAGTGGAGACCTGCAGCCTCTCGGGTGAGAGGCATTACAGCTTTATGAGTGATGGACTGCCTTGGTGCTGGACGAGCCAGGCTGAGCTGAGAGCCAGTGGAACACATTGTTATGGCAACATCACAGTGAGTGTGTTTAGACTAGGTTGTGCTGTGCAGTGAGGTAATGCCTGTGATGTAACTTCAAGGAAGCAAACAGGAGAGAGGGGAATACGTACTATAGGGGGCAATGGTGGAACTGGCACTAATGTTTGCCAGACCACAGCACAGAGTGTTGTGTAGGAAACAGAAACTGAAGGCAACCCCTCCCAGTAACAGAGCTGCTCCAGGAAAGTTTTCACTTTGATTTGTTTCTGTAAAGTTCCAAATCACATAGTAGGACTGCAAAAAGAAAACAGCATTGGTTACTGTGTCGTGAAGGCACTCAAAGCCAAGTCCAGTTGTCATGTGCAACTATGAAGTCCAGTATGTTTGCATTTATAGCCACTATATGTAGTATTTGAAAATGTCCAACTTTGGCTCCCCCCAGTGGTAGTATTAAGATACAGTGTCAGAATGTACGTCACTACCCCCAATGCCATCATGAAGTATCAATATTTCATCAAGCAGATATATAAACTGTATATTTGAATAGAAAACATAAACTCTTAGACAGAACAACTGAATACTCATACTATAAAATGGACAGCAGCCAATCATGCGGTTCTGTTAACACTGGCTGTCTAAGTGGATGCATGTACATGTGTACTGTCCATGCAATCATAAATTCTGGGCTATACATGGATGGTCTACACAAACCCTTGCAAACATGGGCAGATCACCTAAAATTTAGAGATCCTCGTGGCCCCAAAGCTAGATTTTTGCTTCATTTCGGTACTGACTGGCCAGGCTGATGCAACACATTGGCTACAAGTCTCTTGCTTACTCGCAACACATTAAATGCATGAAAGCAGACACAGTCAGAGAGAGAAAAAAAGACATTTTCTAATAAATCACATTTGAAAATAACCCAACCCAAGTCCGACGTGAGCCGGAGGCGTTACACAATAAAACGTCAAAACCGAACCAGACCTGAATCTTGTTACTATGTAGGCACCCGCGAGGTTCTGCTTGGGTAGGAAACTGATTGGAGCCTGTCAAGGGCCCTCCCCCCACTTAAAGATTGACATGGTTTGGTCCACTCCTGCAGTAGGGTCTGATTAACTTTGTTTCCAAGTGTGCAGCTTCCTCACAATCTTGCCATGTTACGGAGGATATGAGACCAGGTGAGCCTATCAAGTAGTTAGATCACTGGCAGTGGTTTACACCTAAAGGAGATCTGCAAACCAAACATCAAATATTTATTTATTGTATATTATAAGAATTATATGTGTAAAATACGACAAGAGGCTAATTTCAGTAAGAACATGTAAGGTGGCTTTTTTCCACCTTTGTCTGACACCCAGGACGTAATAAAGACGTAGCTAAAGATCCATGAGGGAAATAATGTTCTTTGTTGGTTTATGTCAGGCTAGTGTTTGCACGTGTGTTCTTATTCAATGTGTTTTATTGTGATGTTTGGTTTTGATGTAGCAATTCCCTTAATCCAAGACAATTTTCTCCTATGGGAGACAATAAAAAAAGTAACCTTAATGTTCTCTCTCCAAACAAATTTTATAGTAAAAGCATCACAGAGTAATCACAGTAATCATTTCTGACTACCCTAATAACCACTACAGATGCATGTGTTTAGTTGTTGATTCAGTCATTTGTACAAGTGGAAGGGGGGGTTTTGAGACTACATGCACAGGGCTCAGATTTTACAGCCCTGGATCAGGTAACCAATAAAGAAACATTTTATTTTAGGATGGACTGCTAATGGCATTCTGAACATGGGAAACTGAACGTTTTGTAAATCTTGCAGTCATTTTCCATCTCTGCCTGGCTTTACATTGCCCAGGCAGGTTTGGTGTGAGGTCATTGAAAACATTCAGTCCTTCTGCCTCACCTGGACCTCCATCGACTCGGCCTGCTCAGACTCCCAGCTTGTCCTTGGGCTGCACAACATCTGAACTGGAGCTGCCCGTCCTGAGGCCTTTGCTGCCTGTTAATTTACTGGTCACCAAAACCCAGACAGCAGGAAAATTACTGCGATGCCTTTGCAAAAATAGAAAAATGTGATTCATAACCGTCTAATGTCAAACATAGCAATTCTGCTTGTGTTGTTTTCAGCGCTGCTATTTAAACTTTGCTTTCTTTTCTACTGCTCGCTGGTTTTCATGCTAACCATAGCATTTCTTCCATCATCACAGCACTGGTGGGAGTGCGTAGCCAATTCCAGAAACAAAACTGCCCGGGAGAGCTTTGCTATTCGTTTTGTCTGAAGAACCCAGAGCTTTTCTATGGGTGTGCCCTCTCTATTTTGCTCCACTCGGGGACTCGGCTGTAATTGCTTGTTTAAGGATAATAACAAGGGAAGGCTCTCGGAGGAGCCCTGCGCCGCAATCACCAGCCTTGAGGCAAGCAAGCACCGCAACCGCAGTGCAGTGCGATGGAGGAGTGGAGGACGAGGGGGAGGGAGAGGAACAGAGGAAGAGAGAGACAGACTGGGTAGTAATTAAGGGCTTATTTTTCCTGCCGACTGTAGAGCATCTGCACAGCTCTCACCTGCTCAGAAGGGATTGTGCCGCTGTTTGTGTGTCCGTATGTGCGCACACACTCTCACGCTAGCCTGCTTCATTTCTGAAAGGCTGGCCTCCGCCGCCTGCGCTTTTCCCCAATGGATCTCTGACAGTGTTTGTGAGAGCGTGTATGTTTAATGTAATGCAGGGATGGCAGCCAGCGCAGGCACCGGGTCTGTCAGACAGAGGGAGGTAATTAAATTAGGGGTGGCACTCCGACAACCTGGAGGCTGAACGAGGCATGGGGGATTTTAGCGTGATCCCCGGGCCTCATTGTTTCCCCTCTCAGAGTAAGCCTGCTTTACCCACCGAGCTCACAACACATCACAGCAGTGCAGCATGGGAAGACAAGCCTTCATAAGTACACATGATCACTATCACATTGAAATTCATACACATAAGGCATCTGCTTACAGTTGGAATAACAAACATTTTCAGGTGCACAGTGCAATGTTCACAGTGTTCAGTGACCCAGACAGCTGTTTAATGCCTTGGAGACCGCCTCACTGTAGCTAACCTGAGTTCAACATCGCATCAGCATCCCTTCAGACCAACACTGTGACATTAAATAGATGTCGGTCTAGTTTGTTGCGTGTCTTTACGTCTTTACATGCTTAGTTATAGCATCTAATAATCTGGCGTCCTAACAAGCAACAACTAACGATTATTATTAAGATTACGAGGTGACGTCTTCAGTCCAAAACACAAAGATATTCAGACTATCACATAAGAGAGGTAAAACCAGCAAATCCTCACAGTTGAGAGGACGGAATGAGGTGACGTCTGGCATTTATGCTTAAAATGACTTAAACACTCTACTTGTGATGCTTCCATGTAATGCAACACAGAACCATGCGTGATGTCCATAGTAGTTCTCAGGTAGAAGCAAACTTCAGTTGTGAAGGGCCACGCTGCCACCAGAGGGCCTCAAAATGAGCATGAAAGTGGAAAGAGAAAAATGGAGTCGCATTTTGAACCATCGATTTATGGTTAGAGATGTCCCGAGCTGATCCTTGGGATCTGTATCGGGGCAGATCCAGGCGTGTTTTAATGGACCGGTATCAGCTAAAATAAAGCCGATCCTACTGCGTTTTGTCCACTTCAGCCTGCTGGATTAGATTAGATTAGATTTACTTTATTGTCCACCTTGAACCAGGACCTTCAGTATTTGGATCAAAAAGCTTGTGAAAAATAAGATGTGGATGATTTACTGGTCTATAGTTGTTATTTTAATGTGTCAGATACATATTTAATCAAAAGTTAGGTAAATATAAATATCAGATCGGAATTGGAGAAACCTAATATTAAAGGACTACAGTTTCAACAGGAGATGGGCGCTAACTGTCCTTTCAACAGTAAACATTTCCTTTAACCATGACCAGGACCTTTTCCAAACCTTACATCCATAGACTGTATAAGATGGACGAAGTGACAGCTCCCCAAAAGTAAAGCCAAAACATCTGGATCGCCCCCTGGTGGCTGGCTGCAGTATATGTCATAAGCCCCGCCTCCTCCATGTTAGCAGATGGGACATGGGCCAAACTGAAAAGTCAAAGTACACATCAAATAAAGATGGTTTCTGTCATTTTAGGTAGTTCTTATCCCACTGATGTTTGTTCAAGTGTTTTTCTGATAAGTTTGGTTTTAATTAGTTATTTGAGGCTATAAAAAGGGGGTGTCCGGGATATTTTGGCTTCATTTTTTACAATGGGAGGAAGTGGAGACGCGTCGTCCATCTATATTATACAGTCTATGCTTACATCTTATGTTAGTATAGTATACCAGAAGAGAGGGCCGAAATATCTGAGATTTCATATTGTCCAGCGAACAGCACACAGTATTACAGATTTCTTTTCTTTAGCTTGAATGTGTTATAAACTCATCATTAATAACCACTACAGATGCATGTGTTTAGTTGTTGATTCAGTTATTTGTACATGGGGAAGGGGCCCCTTTAAGACTGCATATGCACAGCGCTCAGATTAGGATGGACTGTTAATGGCATTCAGAACATGAAAAACTAAAAGTTTTTTTAATCTTGCTCTCATTTTCCATCTCTCTCTGGCGTGAGTGTTTGGAGTCGTGCAGCCTTTAGGCCACAAGAGAGCAGGGCACACTAACAAGATGTGCTAGTATTTAGCAGAAGTAAAGCAATTTATGCTTCCTTATCCTTCCAAAATATTAAGCTATAGGCTATAATCAAAGGGGAAATTTTGTCAGTTAACCAACCGCACTGCTTGAGCTACACATTTCCTGGAAGCAGTACCAGTGCAGTCCTGGTATACTTACGGTATACGATAAAGCTTCCCTCAGTAGAAGTTGGAATGAGTAGTATCAAAATTCAGGCGAAGTGACCACTGGTGGTTGTTTGAATAATAATGACTGTGTGTGAGTAGTGTGACGTTTTACTGCTGCAAAAGATTTTAGGAAGGAGGTTAGGGTGGATGGTTGGTTTGGTTCATGTCCCTTCTTCTTCCACCAACAGTTAAGAGTGGTTTCTTTTAGGTTTGTGCCATGTCCATGTTCCGGCCATCCATAGCCAGTACCTGTAACCTTTTGTGAAATCAGGATAAAAATATCTTTTTTTATAAGTTCCAAACAAATAGCTGATCTAATATGAAGTTTGCCGCAATATCAAACTGTGAAAACATTCTTTTTGAGTTAGTGTTGAACTTGGCCACTTCCAGCATGTCGCCACCTTTTAAACACTAGTTCAGTTTCCTGTACGTCACCAAAAGTGCTGGACTTGAACATTTACAGTGAACAGACGTGATTGTGGAGGTCCAGCACAGATGGAGTTTAGTTTCTACTGTACCACTGAGAGTTTGGGGTGTATTCTGCTCCGACAGCTGGTCTTGGAGCAGTGCCTTCACTTTAACAATGGTCAGGGCTACAGCAGAGGAGAAAAAGCCTCAACTGGAGGAGAGATTTATGGCCCGTCTGTGATGGCAAGTTGGCCTGATTTCAGCATTTTAACACCTCCACAGAAAGAAAGAGAGACAATAAGAGAGGAAAAGAATGACAAAAATATATGATGGAGGAATCTGGGAAATGAAGCATAATCTGAAACATTTTTATTTTGGTTTTAAGATCATTTGTGGACAGTTTTGCCTCCATTAGATACATTGGAGGCAAAACTGACTGATTGTTAAGCCTGCAAAAATGTTAAATAATTCTAAAAATGTCACATATTTTTAAGGTTACACAAACAGAATCTCTTTGCAGCATCAAAAGATTAATTATAAAAAATGATGGCAGAATTTATAATGGATGTAATATGATCAAATAGAAGAATATGTATTTTGTAAATCATCTTTGAACATTTGCGATGTTATGTTTAGTAATGTTTGTGTCTGAAGTATGTAGGTTTGTGTGGTGTTTGTTTGTATATATTGTGAGAATCTTACAAAAAGAGAATATCGGTACCATTTTCTAACAAGGCACCTCTTATAAAGGGCGTATAAGTTGTATTAATAGCATAATTAATAGTTCAGAAATTATTTACGAATGCTTAATTAATTATAAGCCATTAAAAGAACAATTTGGGGGTTGCCAGGTTGTGAAAAATCCTTTTGGCAGGTGTTTCTACTTTCTATATGGTAAAATTAGTAATCCATTTATGAATGTATGCAGTTATAATTGTTAATACATCATTAACCCTAAAGTTGTGTTTATGGTCTTGGAGACCCCGGGCCTTCTTTAAAAGCTCAAAAAATATACTTAACATTGTTTCATCAGGTTGATATTCATCACTTGACATGAGAATTGCTTATTTGAGTTTGAACTGATGACATCTTTCACACATCCGCTACAGAAATTGACACGTTACTTTTGTTTGAGGTCTCAGCTGTAACACCTGGCAAATACCTACTGGGTTTTCATCTGTTCTTCATCTGTGATTGGTACTTTTTAAGCAGCACTTCACCTTCACCAAAGAAGTTGATTTGGGTTGGTGTTAAGGAATGTTTTCACAGTTGGTCCATTAGAGGTCCATCCCTCTGATAATTGACCCATCACTACATCATCATTGTAACATCACTATGTATTTGTTCATGTATAGACCATATAACATTAAAATGGGTAAATATTTACTTATTTGGTGTAATAACAATGCTTTATGGTCATTTCTTTATTGTGTCACCTTAATTAAAAGCACAGGTCCAGTTTGTGGCAAAGGGAAAGGTCCTGTTCAATTCTTTTCTACTTTATAGAGAATGAAAGAAAAAAATGTATATTTGTAAATATTAAATCAAGTCTGCAGTTGTAAGACTTAATAGATTGTTCATAAATGGACTTTGATGCCTGCAGCCCTTTTCTAGAAATAAGTGTTCAAATGGTCGTACCAGTCAAAGGGAGATTTAACAACCTGGCAACGCAAAATGGCTTCTTATTAATGGCTTAAAACTGATCTATAAAGCATTACAAAATAATGTTTTAATCAATAATAAAGCCACAAGCTGCAACTTTTATAAAGAGTGCCTTTTTATAAAATGGTACCAGAATCTCTTGTGTGTGTGAAAAGGCGAGCGTGCACAGTTTCTATAAGATGATGTGTTCAGCCCAGCATTGTTGACCATCTGCCAGACTGCAGCCCATCTGAGCGAGGCCTCAGAGGAGACGTGCATGCCTCCAGCTCCTCCATGGTAAATAAATGAGATGTACAATTTGGTCCAACTGTCACAGCACACTTGGGGTTAAAAGAGGAGGTCTGCTCACTTGCCTCCCTGCACCCCCCTCCCACCCCCACCCCCAGAGGCCATGTTATCAAAACATCACGGCGGGGGAGTGATCCAGCCGCTCCTGTCACTAGCCAGTCAACAGGTGTACTCTTGCACTTGTCCCGCTCTGTCTTGATCTATATTCCCCCTGCCACGACCCCCCTCCCCATTCCTACTCACCCACCACTGCTGAATACACACAGAGGTCCTTTTAATCCCATTATGCAAATGGAGGTTATAAATCGCACAGGGTTTTCTCTTTTTTCCCCTCTCTGTCTCCCCTCATTCCTCCACGTTTCTCACCATGCCACCACCGCACACGGTTTTCCTGTTACTTAATTTAGTGAGAGCAGCAGGGTACGCTACAGCAGGCACAGGAAGAAGCCATGCCAAATGCCTTTTAGGGGGGCAAAAGGAGCCGTGGGGTAGGGGCGTTTCAGCTGGCAGTGACAGATTGGCCTCCAGCATGGTGGTGACCCGGACAAGGACAATTGGCAGAGAGGCTGTGAGGCCAAACACCCCCCAAAAAGCATGGATAGATGGATGGATGGGAGTACTGGTGGGGCAGCATCAGAGTTGGACGGTGCTCCTCTCTGTTGCCGACATCTGCACATTAGTCACACCTATGTTGTACAAAGGAACTTTGGTCTTTTCACTGAATCACCATTTCTCATCGGCGTGCAGCACTGTATGTACACGAATGTCTTTGATAAGCCTTAAGAGGAGGAATTCATTCAAAATTACCAATTTATTTCCTTATGCAAATCATTTTCTGTCCTTGTCGAATTCTCTTAACTTCTATTTACACGCATGCTGAACCTGGTCCAGAGGTCTGCTAATTCTAATCACTCAGTGATTTTCAATCCCACGCAAAGGCTTTTTGTCCTAATTAAAAGCACTCATACTCAGGGTAGTAACACTCACCAGGCAAATACATAAATTACAATAAACAAATACCACAGTAGACTTCATTAAGTGTCTGAGGGGAAATATGTCACACCCCTGTAATTTATGGACTAAATAATGTAATAAATGTGATAAAATAAAGGTATACATATGCTATCCAGGTTTTTCCTCAAATTTACTTCATCAGTGTTGTCCTGGAACAAGTTAGAGGCTGTATTCAAAACTGGCTACTATACAGCAGTACACTGATTTGGCCAAAATGTAGCATGTAGTATGCAGTATGAAAACAAAAGCAAAACCTGCAGTATGCCAAAAATACCTGGATGTCATACTGACATTTTATCGAATCTGAATCCAGTATTGAATCTGCTTATTTAATCCAAATAATTTCAAATCCCACATAGAACCTTATCAGGTTTTGCAAGTAACTAAATTAATACCAACAGAAACTCAAAGATTCAACTAAGATTTGTACTTTTTGTTTTCGTTCTACTACTTAATGGCAGAAATGTTCAAATTCTACACATAGTGGCTTTAGTTAATGTGGGTGAAAAAAACCCAATGATCTGCTTAACTTTTGCACTTTCCAGCAATGATAATTTGTCAACAAAAACTATGATGAAGAATATTAATTGATAACCTTTTCTCCTCAACAAAAAATGAGGCAAATACTACATGAAAAGTTACATTTAAAAATTAAAACTATGATGCAAATGTATTACAACTTTTCCCCAGAATATTTTATATTCAGAAGTTGATTTAACTGTTTGATCTAAAATCAAATTAAAATTAAACTAAAAATTTTTTTTTAAAAAACAGTGTTTTTCCAGGATAATGCCACTGAAGTACTGTAAAACATAAATGTACAGTTAATCTGCCCTGTTACGTCCATCTGAGACACACGTCTATATTTCAGAACATTCTCTACAGTAAAATGTTGGGTTTTGTTACAAACAGCAACAGAATCTTCCACATCTGGAATAACAAGACCTCCTTGCTCTTGTGGTTTTCAGAGCAGTGATCCCCTCCCTCTTGTCCCCCAACTGAGGCTGGCCACTGCATGTGTCCCTGTGGGTGCAGTCAGTGCTGTGTTGGCAGGCCTGACAGAAAAACTGACCATCTGATTCACTGCTGTTGTTGGGGCACTGCTCCGTGCTAAATCTAGCCACCAGCAGAGAGTTTTTCACTTTGTTTGATGGTTTGGGCACATCAATTGGGTGAATTACAGGCCACCATAGCCACATAAGAACGAGTGGAGCTGGGCAAACTGTACCATAATACAGATACAGAACTGATGTTGTAGTAATGATGTTATTGTTGTTTCTTACTGAGATTACTGTAGAAAGTGTTTGTGACATAAGCCACAAGTTTCAGAAGAAGAGATGTTTTGAAACTTGGATTTGGATTTACCACTCGCCACCATCTTTCAGTGACTTATAGTGCCAGGACAGTGACTTCCGATTTCGGCATTCAATTCCGTTTCAATTCAGTTTTATTTATATAGCGCCATATCTATGGAGCTTTTTTCCTATCTTTAATCAAGAGCGTGGTCTTTCAGTTTGAGAGCATGTTTTATTGATTTCATGTTCAGATTTTGTAATACTCTCCCTCAAAACCCTGCTCTCACACTCAAATTGTCCCTGCTTGCATTTGGATTTGCTCTGCTTACTTAAATTGCCCCTGCTTCTACTCAAACTGGATGCTTGCACTCAGATATATTGTTGCTTGCACAGATTTCCTGCGCTCTCCCTCAAAACCCTGCTCTCGCACTCAGGCTGCTTCTGTGCGCTTGCGGAACGTCTGCTCTCGGATTTCTGCTCTGCTCTTGGATTTTTTTGTGCAACAAGCCTGTCAAAATTCCCCAGCCAATAGAATGCCAGCTGTAGTGTCAACCAATGAAATGATCGCTGCCTCGTGGCGGGTGCGTTCGCTTTACTTCTTACAGCGTCGCGCACAAGCGGTACTCTTTAACCGGGTTCATCCACTCCCGCCCTCCACGGCTCTATTATATGTACAGTTAATATATATACCAGCGACCGTGCTTTTTCTTTTACTTTAATACTTAATATTATATACCGTATACCAGCGCCCGTAGTGTTTATTTTACTGTAATAGCTAGTAGCCGTATAGCACACCGACAGGAGGCCGGTGAGAGGAAACGACGTCACCTTCATGACTCAGGAGCGGGAGTCTTGCGGATCGCTGAATATGGACCACCAGTCAAAGAACCTCAAGAACATTTTCATGAAATTGTTTTATTTTGCCATACTTTGTGCGCTGGCATGGATGTCCTGAATCAACGTCAGCTCCTGCTCATTGACAAACATGGCGGCACCTGTTTTGTTGTTAGTTGCCTAGCAACAGTGTTGCCATAACATACAACACTCAAAAGCCAAGGATATTATCATGGATGTATTCTTGTGCCGCAAATATGACTTTGTCAATTAATTTTGAAGGAAGTAATAGCACCATTAAAATAAAAATCTTACTTGGGGTCCTTGACTTTGGCGGTCCATAGCATTTTCCTCTCACCGGCCTCCCGTCGGTGTGCTATACAGCTACTATTAGATATAGCTATTATAGTAAGTCTGTTGTGAAAAACCTATGATGCAGGGGGGCTTAATTCTCTTGACTTTACTATCCTAAATAATGTGAATGCTACCCTGAAACTCTGTTATACTTATTTCGACATTGTCCTTATGCACATACTATGGAAAGATATTACATTAGTCATCACTGATAACACTGTCGCTGACTTATTCATATTTTTGGAAAATTTACTTTTTGGTTAAAAAAATAATAATCACAATGTATTTAATTATAATATTGGACAAATATCATATCCACGAATCAAAATATTCAAATTCAAAACCCTAAGCGCTGTCAATACTATTTGCTGTTGTTAATGCTTGATCATTGATTTGCACACATACTGTAAATCTAACACACCCATTATCAATTTTATTAGTTGTAGCTGTGTTGCTCACATTATACCAATGTCAGCCTGGCATGTTTTTACCCTTCTGTGGTTTTTAATCTTAAAAGGTAGCAAACTCACAATAGTGGTCTGGTGTAAATTTGGACTTGAATATTCAAAGTGATACAGTACAAAGTGGCATACTGAACGTGGTGTAGTGAAGAGTAACAAAATAAAACAGCAGACAATGCCTTTACTGTAAACAATTTCAACATGCAAAAGTGCAGAACAACAATCAACTACAATTTAAATAAAATAACTTAGATAAACAGTGTACGCCTTAGAATCTGTGTTTCCTGGCTTTTCTGGAGGCAAAAACCTTAATGACATCACTGTAAGAGATCTAATTAGTGCAAGTCCACTCAGTCTTTCTTGTGCCATGGAAGATCTCAAGTAGTTCTTGATCAATTTGAGCTTAGAAAAGCTCCGCCCTGCAGACGCAGCAGTCACAGACTCTCCCTGTGACTGTAGTCAGACAGGACAGATGACCACTCAGCTGGGTCACCTGGAGGAGCTGCTGATCCATGGTGCAGGCTGGAAGTTGCTGAGGGAGTAGATGTGACATCAATCTCAGTGACCACAGAAGTAGAAGGACCTTTAGGGGAATGAAATGAATAATTAAAATACAAAATACCCCAAAATACAAAAGAGAACATACAGCAGCACAGTACAGTTCCACATAGAGATGTAAAGTAATAGTTGTGGTAATGGTATTGATGTTAATATTAATAAAAATAATACTAATAGCAATATAATAATAGTAATACTAATAATAAAAACAAAAGCAGTAATGACAGCAGTGGGTGCAGAAAGCAACAGAAGGAGAGAGGAGAGAAAGCACACAACTACAGGAAGAAGTTGAGTTAGTAACAAGCATTGATGGGATATGAGGGCGTACAGATGGAGAGGGAGAGGAGGAGAGAGGAGAGAGGAGCTCACTGAAAGTCAAATTTGGCATTGAAAACAAAACCTGAATTGAAAAAGGAATCATTGGCACTGAAAAAAGTTGTATTGTAAAACCCAAGTTTCCAAAGAATGAATGTAACACACTTGTTTTTGACCATTTACAATCTTTTATTATTTTATTGTGATTTTGTTTTTTTTGCATTCGGATGTGTTTTTGTCAATGGCAATCTTCAGTTTTCTTCACGGCAGTCTTTTATCAGTGACAGTGGTTTTCAGTTTCAAGTCTCTGGAGGGAAGAAGTTTGAGGGGAGGGGGCAAGGAGAGTGTGATTTCCATATAATCTGCCATGACCGCACACCTATGGTGATGTTGACAGAAAACTGATTAAATCTACTTTGCTTCAGTTTTGTAAGACATTAAAACTTCCAAGTGGGGGTGAATACTTTTTATAGGCACTACATGAATCAAATTGTCTGAGAGGGAGTGATACATGCCCCAAAGACAGCTGTCAGTCATTCAAACACACCGCAAAACATGCCTAATTTGAAGCCTTAAATTCTCTTAAAAGGGGCACTCGGCTGATTTTACACATAGATCTGTTTACTGGTCAGTCGAAGTATTACTCAGCCTATGAAAACAGTCGTATAATGCCTTCTGTGGCTCGGGAGGAGCTTTGTCAATTCTGAGAAGACAGCTCTGAGCTTAAGCTTGAAGACTACAGATTCATAACATGAAGCCTGTGTTACAAACTGGGGTCGTGAAGTTTGAGACACATGAGCATTCAGGTGGGAGGGGGGTAACAAAGAGACACTATGGAGTTGCATTATGGGGAGTGCCAGGCTAGGGGTTAAAAGTGAGGACACCTCGGCCTCTGCTGACTATTCTTTTTTTGATTGTCCCCCAACAGGAGAAGCCCTTTAATGATATTAAAGACACAAATAAGAAGAAGTCACATTACCTTTTCAGGCTACAGTAACAAATTAATGGAATGGAGATGAATACAGAGGGAGACTGAATCCATTAGTTGAATTCATCTACAAGCTGTTGATCATGTTTACAATCACTTGTTTATAATAATGTCCCTAATTGGCAATATTTAGAATTATTAGTTCCAAGTGACTAAAGAAAGAACACAGTCTGGGCTAATGACGGACCTAGCCTTGTCTTCAGAAGTTCATAGTATATAGGTGAATGAATATGTGAATGAAAGCGCATGGTTGTTGTGGTGGGTGAGAACAGCTGAAATCAAGCAGCCCTGTGCAGCAGTTGTGAGGCTGGAGGACACACCAGGGACGATACCAAACTCTGAACGCCAACATTTTTGTCTGCAGCAGGCGTGAATAACGTTGCACACACACCCAAGAGCTTGCACACTGACAAATTGTTTGGCATACACTCTCTCTAAAAGCACACACACACTCTATGACCACCCACCCTGTGCACTGGCTCATGTGGTTTTAAAAGCCTCAGACATTAGGCTTTTAGACTTGGTCACTAGTGTTCATTAGACAGTCAACACATCAGTCTATACCAGGGGTGTCAGAACTGGCCCGCCAAAGGGTCCAATCCGGCCCACTGGATGACTTTGCAAAGTGTGAAAATAGCAGAGAAGTCATTAATTCCAATTTTTCAATAAAATGCACTGCTATTCCTACCGCACTGTCCTAATAAGAACAGCAGGCACCAAGCCTTTCTGGCAGAAAGCCCTGAAGGCTAACTTCTCCCGCATGCTGGTAGCAGGCCCTATGCTGGATATGCTATTATAGATCCCACGTGCTTATATACACTGTACATGGCACAACACTGTCAAGCAAAGGCTACTGTTCATGCAGGAGCCGCCAGTGGAAAATGTCTTTGTCAAAGTGGACACAGAGTGTCGGGTTTTCCAAGAAAACATTTTGTATCGGGTTTTCCAAGAAAACGTTTTGTGCCTTTGTAGATCCACTGTGATTTGTAAATTGTAATGCACATGTAATGACAGTAGACATATTGTTGAAATTGCACTTATTTTTCTTAAGACATCTCAGGCTGTTCATCATCTGTTTTGTACATGGATGGTTAATTAATTGTGAACATTTTCAGAATGTACTTCTTCACATAAAAGAAAGGGAAAAATCTGGAGGTGTTATTATTTATAGGTTATTATGCAATGGTTTTACTGGTCCGGCCCACTTGAGATGAAATTGGGCTGTATGTGGCCCATGAACTAAAATGAGTTTGACACCCCTGGTCTATAGGATCTTAAAGGAAAATTCTGGTTCATTAAAATTGTTGTTTTGGCCATGGTTAGTATTGGGTATAATAACATTGTAATCTGGGAACACAGCGATTTCACTACAACAAAGTCAGGCGAGTCAAGAAACATGGGTGGCAGGACTGTGACGGGACACAAACTTCTGTCCCTCACACAAACGTTGGATGCGGTTCACACCCATTCACCACCTTGACCTCCACACCCTTTACTGTTAACTTCACTAAATAGAGGCCACACATCTGAATTCTCAGAGTTCAGGTTCAGGTTTAGTCCTTAAAACAGATAAAATAATTATTGTAGGTGATTTTAATATTCATGTGGATGTAGGAAATGATAGCCTTAGTGCTGCGTTTATCTCATTATTAGACTCAATTGGCTTCTGTCAGAGTGTACATGAACCCACTCACTGTTTTAACCACACCCTTGACCTTGTTCTTGTCTATGGCATAGAAATTGAACATCTAATAGTCTTTCCACAGAATTCTTTTTATCAGACCATTTTTTATTAACTTTTGAATTTCTATTACTGGACTACACGCCATTAGGCAAACATTCCTACACTAGATGTCTATCTGATGGTGCTGTTGCTAAATTTAAGGAAGTGATACCATCGGCATTTAATTCAGTTCCATGTCTCAATGTAACAGATGACTCCTATGCTAACTTTAGTCCCTCCCAAATTGATCATCTTGTTGATAGTGCTGCAGGCTCACTACGAATAACACTCGACTCTATCGCCCCTCTAAAAAAGAAGATAATAAAACAGAGGAGGTTAGCTCCATGGTATAACCCGCAAACCTGCAAACTAAAACAAACATCGCGAAAACTTGAAAGGAAATGGCGTTCCACCAATCTGGAAGAATCACGTTTAGCCTGGCAAGATAGTCTTAAAATTTATAGGAAGGCCCTCCGTAATGCCAGAGCAGCCTACTACTCATCATTAATAGAGGAAAATAAGAACAACCCCAGGTTTCTGTTCAGCACTGTAGCCAGGCTGACAGAGAGTCACAGCTCTGTTGAGCCATGTATTCCTATAGACCTCAGTAGTAACGACTTTATGAGCTTCTTTAATGATAAAATTCTAACTATTAGAGACAAAATTCAGCACCTCCTGCCCTCAGTTAGTACTGACTTATCTTCAAACACAGGAACCTTAGAAACAACTGTAAACCCTGATGTGCATTTAGACTGCTTTTCTCCCATCAACCTTAATCAGCTAACTTCCATGATTTCCTCATCTAAGCCATCAACGTGTCTCTTAGACCCCGTCCCAACTAGGCTGCTTAAAGAAATTTTACCCTTAGTTAGCATTTCTTTACTAGATATGATCAATCTGTCCTTATTAAAAGGCTATGTGCCACAGTCCTTTAAAGTAGCTGTAATTAAACCTCTTCTTAAAAAGCCCACTCTTGATCCAGGGGTTTTGTCAAATTATAGACCTATATCTAACCCTCCCTTTCTCTCTAAGATCCTTGAGAAAGCAGTCACCAATCAGTTGTGTGACTTTCTACACAACAATAAGCTGTTTGAGGATTTTCAGTCAGGATTTAGAGTGCATCATAGCACAGAGACAGCACTGGTGAAAGTTACAAATGACCTTCTAATTGCATCAGACAAAGGACTTGTCTCTGTACTTGTCTTACTAGATCTTGATGCCGCATTTGATACCATTGACCATCACATTCTATTACAGAGACTAGAACATTTAATTGGCATTAAAGGCACCGCACTAAGCTGGTTTAAATCCTATTTATCAGATCGATATCGGTTTGTACATGTTAATGATGAATCCTCTATGCACACCAAAGTTAGTCACGGAGTTCCACAAGGTTCTGTGCTTGGACCAATTCTGTTTACCTTGTATATGCTTCCTTTGGGCAATATTATTAGGAAGCACTCCATAAATTTTCATTGTTATGCAGATGATGAATTAGCTAAACTTCAAGCATGCCTGAAGGACATAAAAACCTGGATGACCTGCAATTTTCTGATGTTAAACTCAGACAAAACCGAAGTTATTGTACTTGGCCCCGAACACCTTCGAAACACATTATCTTAAGATATAGTTTCTCTAGATGGCATTGCCCTGGCCTCCAGCGACACCGTAAGGAATCTTGGAGTTATCTTTGATCAGGATATGTCCTTTAACTCCCACATAAAACAAACTTCAAGGACTGCCTTTTTTCACTTACGTAACATTGCAAAAATCAGGCACATCCTGTCTCAAACAGATGCAGAAAAACTAGTCCATGCATTTGTTACGTCTAGGCTGGATTATTGCAACTCTCTATTATCAGGCTGCCCCAATAAGTCCCTTAAGACTCTCCAGCTGATCCAGAATGCTGCGGCACATTTACTGACAAGAACCAGGAAAAGAGATCATATCTCTCCAATATTAGCTTCTCTACACTGGCTCCCTGTAAAATCCAGAATAGAATTTAAAATCCTTCTCCTTACCTTCAAAGCCCTAAATGGTCAGGCACCATCATATCTTAAAGAGCTCATAGTACCCTATTACCCCACTAGAGCACTGCGCTCCCAGAATGCAGGGTTCCTTGTGGTTCCTTGAGTCTCTAAAAGTAGAATGGGAGCCAGAGCCTTCAGCTATCAGGCTCCTCTCCTGTGGAACCAGATCCCAGTTTGTGTACGGGAGGCGGACAACCTCCTCACATTTAAGAGTAGGCTTAAGACTTTCCTCTTTGATAAAGCTTATAGTAGGGCTGACTCAGGTGAGCCCTGAGCCCCCCCTTAGTTATGCTGCTATAGGCCCAGACTGCCGGAAGACTTCCCATGATGCACTGAGCTCCTCTCTCCTCCTCTTCCTCTCCATCTGTACGCCCTCATATCCCATCAATGCTTGTTACTAATTCAACTTCTTCCAGTAGTTGTGTGCTTTCTCTCCCCTTTCTCTCTCCTTCTGTTGCTTTCTGCAGGTGTTTCTGCCTCCGGAGCTGTAGGGTCTGGATCTATGGTTGCGGCCGCCTGCTGCCCCCGTGCTCCTCCTCTGCACCCGCTGCTGCAGCTGCTGTTGCTATTATTATTAGTACTGCTGCTGTAATATTGTTCTTAGTATTGTTCCTGTTGGTGTTGACAGCCATGCCATTGCCGCGGCCATTGCGTTACATCTCTGTGTGAAACTGTATTGTGCTGCTGTATGTTCTCTTTCCTCCTGCTCTCTCTCTCCTGCTCCCCCCCTCCCCCTTCAACCCAACCGGTCGAGGCAGATGACCACCACCTAGAGCCTGGTTCTGCTCGAGGTTTCTACCTGTTAAAAGGGAGTTTTTCCTCGCCACTGTCGCATAGTGCTTGCTCATGGTGGGAAATGTTGGGTCTCTGTAAATATAAAGAGTCGGTCTAGACTTGCTCTACTCGAAAAAGTGCCCTGAGATAACTTTGTTATGATATGGCACTATATAAATAAAACTGAATTGAATTGAATTGAATTAAACTTGTGTTTGATGTTATATGGTAATAATTACGGTTATATCCATGTATGTTGAAAATGTATCTGAAAATTTAACAGATAAAATCCCAAATCTGAAAACTTTATTTACAAAACAATGTGAGGCTCAGTAGAAGTAGAGGCAGAGGTAGGTACAGGCAATGTAGGGGTACTCCACACGCTGAGGCAGGGAGGGGGGCATCAGAGGTAGATTTAGAAGCAGAAAATATACCTGCAATAGTTTGTTGGCCAGCAATATGTTTGATCTATGTCTTTGGTGGCATTTTAAAACATTTTCCTTTCACTGAATAATCAGTGATTATTTGAGAAAAAACGGGATCTCGTCTTGCGTAAGATATATGCGCAGACAGTGAGAAAATGGCAGCCGGTAAAAACTTTTGGTTTCATGGTTTTCAATGGTTTCAACATGGCACGTCCCCTGGACGGTAAAGCATTGTCGTCATGAGTGAATACAGCATCGATCAGAGGTGATCATACAGTGGCCTCGTGAGTTTATTTACCAATACTTGATTGTTGAAATGAAATCTGTCTAGGAGGAGGAGGATTGGTCTTGTTGCAGCGAAAATAGCATGTCGTTATGATTGAGACTATGAACACACGAGATCTCATCTGCACAAGACAGATGGTAGAAAATGGTGACTGTTGTTTTTTTTTGGTTTCTTCTGTTTATTTCTATGATTTCAACATGAATTTGTTGTTAACAGTGTAGCAATTGCAGGGAAAGAAAATCTCCCCTGGATGTGTCGATAGTGACTTTCAGGCCCGCCGTGAGTCTTGCTCGTGCCCAGGACAAGATGATCTCCAAAGGCCCCCTGACAAACTATTCCAGCAGATTATTTAAAGATTAGAGGGCCCTTTTGGGCTCAGGGCCTGACCCGGTGTCCGCCCCCCTTTCGGCTGCCCTGGTGACTTTACTGCGTCCTTAAGTATTTTAACGCATCAGTGACACAGGATGTGTACCTAGCAACATGACTGAGATGGGTCAATATGGCGCACATTGCAAAGCACCCTGTTTTAAAACTGAGTACCAACTCTGCCTATCACCATAATTTTCAGCACACACCTAATGGAATTAGTAGACCCAACCAGAATTTTTAGTATAATTTAAGAGAAACTCAAATATTACACATCAAAGTCTGGTTGCAGGTCTTGGGGAGTACTACTGCATATGTGGAAAGAATTAGTTTAAGGCCTTTTGTGGCAGAGGAAGCTACGCAAAGTCTAATAAATTGCCACAAGCAATGTCACTCCAGGCAACGTTGGCTCGGGCTGATTGAAAATGAAAAAGATAACTCTGTAACCAGCTCCTCATCCGCTTTAGGCTAGTTGCTCGAGGCTACATTAGCCGCTACTAGCATAACACGCCTAAACCTCCAACCGTACTGTTGGCGGAAGAATTGCATAGTGGGTGATGTAGGCACCAGGTTTTGACAAGGAAGAAGAATGTGTGGAATAAAAAAGACAATATTTCTGGTTCTGCTGCATCGACCAATTTTTCTTTTGTCCATCTTGAGTCCGATAATGTTCAGTGTAATGCTAAATCAGCGGAGTACTCTTTTAACTGGTCATTCAAACAGTTAGTTCCCCAATCAACAAAACCCCATACTTACTGTGGGTTATTACCACCTAATTCAAATTAGTATTATTATGTAATATTCTTTTTTATGAGTGAGCTAGTTTGGGCATAATGATCGAGATGAAAGTAGTAGGTTTAGCCATAGTTTGGTGAAAATGTGTTGGGACTAAAATATGAGTTTTGATGGCTGCTGCCAACCCAAACTACAAACTTTTTACAGTCAAATTTTAACCCGACAACTGTCACTGCTTCATGCTTTAACTTAAAAATTATTAATATTAATTTAATTAATTAATTAATTAATTAATTAATTAATATAATTTTCTACTGTAAGGATGTTCAGTGGTATTTGCAAAACATGTTTGTTTGGCTAGTATTGATGGGCATACAGTTTCAGTGATGGTCAGAAATGTGTTCAGCAGTGTATACTATAGCATTTCAATGATTAGGGTTTATTATAGTATTTCAGGTATATATGCGTATGCATTCTATTGTGTTCATGTGTTTTTCAGTCCCATTATCTCTTGTGTTTTGAAGTTATTTCCAGTAATAAATACAGCTTTTACTTCTAATAAGCTAATTCACATGGAGGGAATATGACACCTGAATTTCAGACATCTTAATGTTCATAATCATTGTCAGCCAATGCCATTGCTCTCACTTGGCCAAACATAAGTAGTAAATGCTTCAGAGTTCATACAGAGGTACTGAGTTGCTCCCAGTGAACACGTGTCACACAACATGAATGTTAAGCAGCAAGAAGCTGGGTAAACAGGAAAATATTTATTTACTTTTTTGTGACAGTAAACATTCACTCACAAAGTGTTAAATGTTCGAGCCATCATCAATGTTTTTAGTTTTCCTTCCTTTTGGTTTCCTTATTTCACTTGAAATTCCCATAATTACTAAGAAAGCTAGTTTGAAGCTAACATCGATAGACATCCTCCTTCACTGCTTAGCAAGTTTAAAAGTATGCAAATAAAAAATAAAAAGTGAAAGAGGCTTTTGGGTAAAGTTCATTTATCCTGTCAGACACATTTTGGTGTGTTTTCTGGTGTGATAAACAGCATAACACTTCAGAAGCTGTTTTAACCTGGTAAATGTAGAAAACCCTTTCTAGATAGTTGTTTTTTTCATTTTCATAACAGCTGTAACCCCCTGATGGATCTAAATAATTACGAAATCCTTTTAAAATGCGTGCAGGAGAAGAACAGAAGACTGATAGGTCCAGAAAAAGCTAATGTTATAAAAGCCTGATGAGCTTATCCTGAAGCCAAAAAGATGGCAAGGGGGTGGGAGTTTGGGGGGCAGAAACTGAATAATTAGCAAGTGGATGCAGGGCAGGAATTATGGGATAAGTGGAGTAGGGAAGGCATGGACCCATATCTCCTTAACTTGCACACAGCACAAAAAAGCGACTGTTCTTGAGAAGAACATGGGTTTAGATTAAATCCATTCACCTGCTATGGGTGATTCATTACAGAGTTCAAGCGATATTTACCTCTGACGGAGACACAATGTTATCACCGTAAGTGTTAAAAACTCAAAGTCATTTCAGCTACATCTGTTTAACTAATTTGACATTCCCTCGGTGCAGTGCTGTAGTACTATTTGAGCTGTTCTGTTACACAGCTGATCCTTCTGTTTGAAGAACTCTCATGAATTTTAAGTAACAGGTGTTTGGCATTTTCCTAATTACCTCATGGACCCTGTGCACAGATAAAGACTGGATGCATATGCATAAAGTTTCTTAGTAATAGTAATACAGCTTTCAGCTCGTTTCTTTGATTTCACTTTGTTAGTAAGTAATTTCCTTTGTGAAGTTTACACATTAATGTTAGCGCTTGTGTGTTCCTATTCCTCACGCACGTTGGCTTACATTGCAATGTATCTGGTAAAAACAAAACTGATGATGATTTGTTGTGGAATGAGATTGATCTGCTAAACAGTGTTGTTCTTAGTGCCACTTTTAAAAGTAAAGCTATGATTTATCACAGAGAACAGTGTGAGTCATTATGATCTTCTTGACACACTCCCAAAATTAGCGTTTGCATCCTCCCTTACACTGCCTTCAAAAGAGAAAATAACCTGGTGTCCTCTTTTGTGAATGATTAGGAAATGAGTATTGATGTCCCATTATCATATTGCTTGATAAAAAGCCATAGGAATCCATAGTCCCCATTTATCCTCTAAACAGGTTTAGTTTAAGAAGAATGAAGTAGGAGTTGAGGCATTGGAAAGGTAGAGCAAGAATAAATGTAACATCAGCAATTTTAAATTATTACTTTTTCTTTGTTTCTGAGAAGAGCAATAAAGGCAGCTGATTAATGATCTATAACCTTATACTGTTTTTAAATGTCATCACACTCCTGGTGGTATTTCTTTCCAGTGGAGAAAGACAGTAGAAAGGATGAAGGCCCAGGCTGAGATGACACGAACCTTTCTGTGACTCGAACTGGACTCAGATTATCACTTCATTTATAAGACATTAAGACATTATTACGAGAAGGCACTGCCCACCTCACATCAAGGCTTTAATTAACCTCATCATTGATGCTTTCGCCATTGAAGCTGGGAATTAACCATTTCTGACTGTGCATGTCCATAATGTGAAATCAATCTGGATAGCTGAACAGACAGCCCTACAGAAATACAGATGGATGCAGTCAGCTATAGAGATATAGAGATACAGAATGATTGATGTGCAAACTGACGTACACAGAGTTTGAATGAGCACTGCCTGTACACTGTTTTACTCAAAATGTCCTCAGGAGGGCATTGTTGTAAAAATCTATACCCTCACATAGAGACACTTTGAGAGTGGTGCAGGTGAAACATGCATAGCTACCTGTGGAAGCAGGCCTGTTAATGTGTCTGCATAAAGCAACAATGGAAGTTGTGTTTTTTTGTATTTTAAAGAAATGAGATTAGTGTAAAATGAGAATTATTAGAGTGCATTAGTGCACATCAATTCTGACTCAAGTGGTTAATTTATTCTTTTTTTTTTTTTTCTTTAAAAGCAAATGCACTTGATAAATCATAATGCTTGCAATGGCTATTGGAAATTGGGATTGCAAATCATGCACACAGAGAAATAATATCATGACTGCGATTGCAGCCATGTGAAAACATTTAAGCGATCCTATAACTTACACAGCATCTCTTTTTTTCTCAGTTGACATCAAATCACACAGTCAGCATGAAGGCCCTCTCCTCATAACATCTCTGTCCCCTGGTGCTTGCTGAGAAAATTAGCCCTTGTTTTGATCTGGTCCTGTAATTTGATATTTCTTGTGTGATGTCAGCTAAGAAGGCGTCCGTTAGGGTAGCCCTACGTCTCTGCTGACATTTGGAGCAGCAGTCATTAGTTCTGCACTTGATCAGAGCCGCCAACACGTATGCCCTCCCCCCTCCTCCTCTCCTCCTCCCCACCCTGTCTACCTGCTCCGTGGACTGCAGTTTCAAACAAGGGTCTCTAATGTTATTCCATTTGCCTCATTGCCTCCGCTTGTATGCTCCGGCGAGCACGAAACCACCCAGTGCCCTGTGAATTCTCAAAATTAGCAAGGGGCCAAAATGGGGCGGAGTATTTTGCCCTGTGTAAAATATTTAATTCAGAGAGGCTGTGACAACCTTTCCCCGGCTTTCCTTTTCAATTGCAAGAAAACAAATGTGTATTCTCTTAGGGAAATATGCTGTGGGATAAAAGGTGCCTTTTTTCATTCAAGAACACAGTATAATAGGTAAGACAATGTTATTTAAGTCTTTCAACTACTGATCATTACATGCATTTAGCAATTGTACCTGTGACAAAAGCAATGTAATGTAAGATTGTACTGAAACCAGCTAATGAATTGTTAACACTTCTTTTTAAAGTGAAAACCTGTGAATTCCCAGTAACCTTGGCGAGGGACTTTGCTGTCTGGCTTATTCGACAGTTCACCTTGATGCAGAGAGCACAAAGCAAATGCACTGAAAGCACTCCAGACAGTTGGCACTGGCTTCTTATCTTAACTAGGGGGAATTATTTTGGTTCACCAAGCCTCAGTAATATGTTAAAACCTTTCACCACACAAATCATTTGCCCAATTAAGCCCATTTGGAGATAAGATAGGCAGCTCTGATCAGTCCCACGAAAGGAGTCATTTGGAGGACAAGGTCCTTGTGAGTAATTTCTCAAATGTTTGGAGAGGAATTAAAAACTGTGCAGCTTTGGCTGGAACAGGTTGTGACCTGCAACATGCCGTGCTATCTCTCTTCCCACTTAGAGAGCTGTGCCATCGTATTTGTAGGTTTCAGTTTGGGGTTTCAGACTGCATTTGCATAATAAGATGAAATCCTTAATGTACATTCATTGAACAGTGTCTTCTTTTTGACTTGTTTTTCAGATTTAATGGATATTGTTAAAATTTCTACACCTTAAATATTTTTTTTTTTAAATAAAATGCTCTACAGAGTCAAGGTAATAATTTTCGTAAGTAATACTGAAGCAAGCCTTATAATTGAGTTTCATGATAATATGAACTTCATTCATTAAAGTTTCTGTGTTCCTTTGATGCTAAAGAAAAAACACCAATAAGCCTTTCAACACATATTTGTAGGATTTGTTATTTCCTAGTTGAGTTATTGTTTTAATTAGTCTTTACCAGTCTGTTAATTAATGCAACTGTTACCTACTCCGTTTCAATTATTATATATGTTTAATATAATTTAAATATCAAACTAATTCTGTCGACGGTCCTGTTGGCAAATAGCACCACAATTCACAACCTTGGGTCAATTATGGACATTCATTAGCCATTAAGCGTACATCCACTGTTCTGTAACTCATGAAGATGAATCTTCCCACCTTTGGTATATCTAATTATTAAAATGACATGCAGTGGGGGATTACAGGAGGTGAGCGGGAAGCAAGGTTTTGAAGAGTGTGAATATCTACTAATTAGCCATATGACTGAAACACTCTTGGGGGAGGGACAGAGCACAGTCACAGTATGGTGCATAATATACCAGGTGGAACACCATCAGCAAGTTGAAAACTACTCATACATCCTGTAATCTCATCTAATGTGTGGTTGGAACATGTTGTCTTTATGTCGTCACTATGTGTCATTGCATTTACTTTTACGATACATCTGGAGAAGTGTCAGGGTGCAATGTTATAAAGAAATGTGTGACCATTAAAGCTGCAGTTGCAACTTTGAGAGTTATAAGCTTAAACGTTCTGTAATGTGACACCAATTAACTGCACACTTCTGCACAGTCTGATGCTTTATAAGAACACATGCCAAAGAGACGAGACAGGCAAAATGTCTAACATTGGTAACTAGGATAGTTATGCGGATATGCTTATCTCCTGATTCGATACTGTCACGATACTTGGGTGCCGATTCGATATGTATTGCGATTCTTAAGTATTGCGATTCTACAAGTACTGCGATTAGATACTACGATTTATTGCGCTTTCTAACCAGTGTCCTTGCCTGTAAAATTTCTTTTTGTCAGAGGAGCGTAACATGTCACTGACCTTTTGCAGCATTTTTGTTGACCCTCTTGGAATTAAAGTTAGGCCTCCTACATGGAGGACAAGGATTCTACCACTGCACTATCAACACTCTACTGTGCTTCAAAGCACTGATATCATTATTATGCTTTCATACAGCAGAAGTGGAAACCATTATTATAGTCAGGAAGCATTCTCATGTTTTTTCCACATGCTGGGCGGGAATATTACCACTTAGCGATCACCTGCAGTTTTGGGTTATTTTTATTCTGCTTAAATGGGACAGATTGGAAAGGATATCGCATTGGCCACAAATCAAATTGAGGCGTACGGTACGGTACTAAGAATGCAGCTACAGTTCAATAGAAAGGCCAGTTACTGGTAATGGCCCCCTTGGATGCAGCCACAGTACCTGCAATAGTTACGCCCCTTGTTTCCACGCGACTATTTTGTCAGTTATGTTCAGGCAAATATGGTCTATCAACAGTGTCTTAATTAGTGTGATTCATTCTGTAAGGGCATTTTTAAATACAAAATTATGCATTTGATATATTTTATCGATTTTAACATGTATTTAAAGTTTGGAAGGTAGAGGTTGCATTACTCCACCATTTGTTTCTGTGTGATCGTACAGCTTTAATACTAAAAGAAATGTTTCATGTCATGTCTCATGAGTCATATCTTTATGTTTGGATGGGTGCTTTTATTGCTATGCATGGTTTATGTACATACTGTGTGAACAATCTAACATACAAGATTGCACATATATATTCTTCAGCTGTGCACAGTTGATTTATGGTTGCAGGGAACATCAAACTAAAATGAGTCTATCATTACTATCTAGTAAATTTAATTGATTGATATTAATTGAGATACCAGATGTGGCTTACAAAGATATATATTTTAGGTAAATAGAACATAACCATAAAATATGGACATAGAAAAGCAGGACTGAAACACTCCCAAGACAACATGAAGGAGATGTTCCCAGGCACTGGTTTGACTCAGATGGCCTTGCCTCTGTTCTCTACCGTTTTAAATCCCCACACATCTTAATAATGTTCTTCCAAATCCCCTTATTCAATTATGGCAGCCTCTAATACATGTGTCAACGTGTTTCATTAGTCAGTCCTCCTCTCCCACCAAAGAGATTAGCTCTCCCTTCTTTCTTTTTATTTACTAAATGCAGAAATATAATTTTCCCCAGGACAGAAGGAGAGAAACTGTGAAAGAGAGAGTGATTATTTTTTTTCATTACATTTCATTCTAGTCAGCCAGCCAGAGCTTCCTTTTTTTTTTTTTTTTCCCTGAAAAGACTATTAAATATGCGGCCTAAAATTTACTTATTCAGCTTTCAATTTTGCTGCAGTCTACATTTAAATGCTTAGAGAACATTAGAGGGACTGTGGTACTAGAGCGTGGTTTTAACTCTTGGCTCTCTAAACTCGTTGCCTGAAATGCTTTTATCACAGAGCGAGTGTTCATTTATGCAGTCGAACAATGCTAAGACTGTAGAAATAAGATACGAAGCGAGACTGCTTCATCTCAATAAGTGTGTATGAGTGTGTGTGTGTGTGTCATAGAAGGGGATGATTAATTCTATGAGTGTGTGATCCCTTTGATGTTCCTTGTGGTAATTGTTGGGAGTTCCTGGTCCCTCAAGGGTTTTATAGCAGCTTCTGTATTGTTGAACTGAGTAGGAGAGTATAGAGGTAATGTGTAGGCAGGGACTAGATTAGACGTTACAGTACATGCATGCTCTGCGGATTTTTCCCTGTGACACTACAGCTGTGGAGAGACAGAGCAGTGGAAAGCAAGGGCTCACTGGTCATTATCATTCTCCTCCTGTTACACTCATCTCCTGATGGGCCTCATCTCTCCATTCCCCCTCCTTCCCTGTCCCCTTCTCTATTACCACATATCCCTGTCTTCATCAGTTTCCCCTCACCGCCTGATTTTGTCTCTCTGGGGAGCAGACGAGAACAGAGGAAGGGAGATAGCCAGAAAACACAGAGAGATAGAGCGAAAGCAAAAGATGACAATAATAAGATGGAAACAGACAGAAATGGACAGAAGGATGCAGACAGAAAGAGAAAAGGAGAGAGGAGTTGTATTTCTCTCACATTTGAAAGCCTATATCATAGGCCCTTTGGCTATGCTTGTAATAGGAAAATGCCTTTGGTCAGCCGATACCCAGTGGAAATATGTTACAGTCTATATGCTGCTCATCCTATTTTCCTTCCTATTTTTCATCTGGTCTGTAAATATACCATTGCTCTCTTCCCTTCCTCTTCCTTAAGACTCTCACCCTTTGCTCTCATCTTTTACCACTCTTCCATGGCTGCCATTGCTCTATATTTCCTTTCACTGCTCATCCAAACAGCCTCACTCACCTCTCCCACTTCCATACTTCTCCCTCAGTCCTCCCTCCATCTCCTACTCTACCATATGTGCTCCTCCATCCCTCCTCCCCCATTATATTTCCTCCCTCTCCCTCTTGCCCCTGGTGACCTTAATTACAACATGTAAAAACCTGACCTGGATCCAATTTCCAGCCTCCGACCACACAGCCCCAAGATTAATGCCCCGTGGGCCAAATTCAATTAAGCTCCCTTCTAAATAAGGACTACAAATGTTTTTTTAAAAATGAGATGGAACAATAGGGTCACACCATTGAATCTTGGAAAAAAAAACAGTGGGGGTAAAGGTTCAAACAATTATAGAAAAAAGGGAGAGAGGGCCACAGCTATATATGAAGAATGGCTGAATTCACTCTACTACACTGTGTTCAAGGCGTTAATGACCTCTATTCATCAATGGGTCAATAGTTATCGATATATTTGGTTTCCTTGGTAACTCTGTGAGTCAATCACTGCCCGAAAGTATCCACCCTTATTAGAAATACATGGGACTTTTAATTGTTTTGTTTTTTAAAACATCGTCTGGGACATGTAGTATTTGTGGGACACAATTTCATTGTTTCTTTTCATGTACAACAACCGAAAGTCCGTGGTTAAACAAAACCTAGACTACAACCAAATATTTAAAGACGTCATCTCACAAAGTAAAGGTTCACCCAATATCTACTATAGCAGTTAGGTTTGTATTACAATGCAGAATATGCTAGTTTTAAACACTCTACTCACCAGTGCACACCCTGTAGGGTTGCAAATATGACTATAAAATGACCCCGAAGCATAGGACCACAATGCATGCTTTTCTGGACATGTATTAGGAAGACAGGATTAAAACATGCCAATTTTGATGATTGTTTGCCAAGCATAACTTTATTTAAATTTTCCTTAGAATCCGAGGACTATGCAACACAAACTGTATGGAGAAAATCCTGGGTCATTGTTGTGTGTTACAGACCTACTGACATAAATAAAAAGTCTTTCAACTGGTTTCTACGTTTTGGTGAACAATTCTTTTAAATGAACTCCTTATAGTTTTAATATTTCATGCAGGTGGTTGCTCTTAACTGATGCTAACTTCACGACATTACCCTTGTACCTATCCAGTAGCTCTGAGTCCAGATGTAGTCTGAGTTTTTGTAGTCTGAGGTTTTAATGGTAAGTAATGCCTTTCTCTTCCTTGGATTTACTCCTGACCCCAGGGTCCTTCATATTCACTCATAGGTTACACTAGTTTCTACAAATTCTCTGTTACTCATCTGCCTATTTCTAGTTCAATCAGGAGAGACTTCAGTATGAGTGAACAAATATTTATTCACATGTGCATAATAAAGATGAGAAATGTGAAGAGTCTTTGGCGATTAGACCCCGTCGTGACGTCATCATATTTTAAGAGGGGTAGAGAAGGCGTGAGCAGTATAGATACTCCCCCTGATGGAGTCTTGACACTGGTGGTGGTGGTGGAAGGATGGCTAAAGATCTGGATGTGATGAGGAGGGGTCTTCTGATGAGCTCGACTCGGACACTGACTGTGGTTAAGTGGAGGTGAAAGGGTCGCAACGATTCCGCACTGAAATGACAGCTGACAGCAAGCGAGAGGAGGACAGATTTAAAGTTTGACACCAGCAATATGATTGGCTGATGGAGATCGTGGCGAAATCTGGTTAGTGAGAGAGCTTGTCAGATTGTGCTAGGTAATTAACAGATGAATATTTACAGATGAAAATGAACATTAATGATTTTTGCCCTCACTGAGGAGAAAGTCTGGGATACAACTCAGATATTATTGTCAGCTGTAAAATATATTATTGTGATTTCTTTTAATGTTGACAGTGCAAAAATATGCTAAAGTATGTTATATAAAGGACAAGGAGTTGACTCTCCAACTGCACCCGGCTAAAGCTTATACACACTGGTAAAATCAAATTAGGCTTCAGTCAGATTTGGGCTCCCTAGATTCTGCATAGCTTTTCGCATAGATCAGGCTGAAACCAAATCCTGGGGAAAATGTGTCGTCCAATAGTCTAAAAGGGAACACCTATGGGAAATTGTTGTGTGTGCATGTGTGTGAACAGCAGAGTGCGTCCATTCCCTAGTAAAGTGGGAGTTCGCTGTGTGTATGATGTGTCCTGTCAGTTTCTCTAAGTGAGGCTGCCAATAACGAGGCATGACTAGCCTGGGAAACACAATGCAGGCCTCCGATCAATCTCGGAGAGGGGGGGGGGGGACTGTCACACACCTCACACTCTGTCATTCGCCTCACCCAAGGGACCCACTGAAGGTCATGCAGGGTAGCCTCAGTCCAGCCCTGTCAATCAGCATTAGCCTCATGATTGTGATTACGTCATTAACAGGGATTATCTCATACGTCTTTGATGAACTATGGATTCTCATATTTCTGATATTATTTGATGGACAGTGTTAATTAGACTGCATGTTTGACTTCCTATCAGTATCATGGAGTAACTTTAGTACATACATCTTTGTATGACTTCAAGGGCATCAAACACCTACATTTTATGTATTTTCATTTCGGCTTGGGCAAGTCCTCTTTGTATTTGCTTTGTGAAGCAGTAAGAGACAGTTGTCTCAAAAGTGAGAATATCTACCTTTTGAGCTTCATGTGTATATGATACACACGATCCGATGATCATAGTACAGAAGCACTGATATGCTGTAGTCACAGTGTCCCCATAGCCACAGATCTCCTCATCCCAGGCTTTTCTCTATACGGCTGTAAGGACTGTGTGCAGCAGATTCCGGCTGCTGTAGAGCTCCATCCATTTTAGCCTGCTGCTGTGTCAGGAGAAATTGCTGCCTGTGTGAGGACTTCTGTCAAGCCGGCCTAATGTCTCTGCAGTAGCCCTCGCAGGCTTCAAGCCAGACAGCCCACCATGCCCAGGCTGCTGAACAGGGTAGAAGAGGTCACAGAAAAACTCTAAATGATCGTCCCTTGGGATGCACAATGAGGAAGACATTTTTAACTGGATGAAATCATGCGGTGTGAATGCTTTTTGTAGCACCTTATACCTTTTTGAAGATCAAAACCTCAATATAAATATTAATTTTGTTTTTACTTTACTAGAATGTTAATTAAGTATTCAAGAGATTAAAGTTAATTACAACATTTTTACACTGACACTGTTTAGTGATCAAACCATAATTTTCCTAAAAACAGCTCCCTTTCACTGTCACGGATTTGTTAATTGCTTCCTTTGGCTGAAGCAGGACATCACTTTTTTAGTGATGGCGGTACTGAACTGAAATGAATTAATTCAACCACAAGATTTTCCCCAGAGGATACTGTTGCTGAGCCATGACAGCGTTTGGCAAAATGAATATTGGTTTGCTAACATAATAATATGTTTATATAATAGAGTGAGGCAATAATGTATTATTTGTCTAAACTGATATAAACAGCTTAAAAATAGAAGAAGCCAGGGGCAGTTTTAATCATATTTATTCCCCAAAAAAAGGAGGATTAGGTTAAAACCTATGTTTACTTGCTGTAAAATTAGTCTGATTGAATTATCACTAATTATGACTTTAGACCAAATCATGCTACAACACAGCCTTAGTTGGTAGTTGCTGCTGCAGAGTTGATTAATTACAGAAAACCAACGTTCCCAGGCAGGAGACACAGCAGCTACTAATCGCTGACTGAAAGATCTTTAACAACTGGGAGAACGTGACAGGAGAATATTCTTACCTCCTCATAACTAACAGCAGCACAGAGGTGTCCCTCAACAAGACATTTCGACCGTGAAGCAAAGTGTTGCTGAAAAAGAGCATTTGAGTTTAATTTTTCCTTAATATATGATCTAGAACCCAGTGGTTCTAGGTCACCAAGGAGTTATTCATTATACAAATTAAGTTCCACTTTTTGCTTGGATTAAGTACTATTCATTTTTAAGTGCAGTTATTAGTTTGGTGAATACATTATTTTAGAACCAAAGATTTCTAATCATCTTTTGTTTCACTTGTCAGCATTCATGCCCAAAAGTGCTAGAGTAAGAATGTAGCCCACATTATGGAGGTAGAAAAAGACTCAATATTTTAAGTCATCAATCAGAAGGAAACTGAACACAATTTTTATATAATTTTCAAAGTTCAAAACATAGACTGTATATAAAGATGGCCGACATGACAGCTCCTCAAAAATGAAGCCAAACTGAAAAACCAAAGTACACGTCAAATAAAATGTTTCGAAAGATAGTTTCTGTCATTTTAGGTAGTTCTTATAGTGCTGATGTTTGTTTTTCTGATAAGTTTGGTTTTAATTAGTTATTTGATGTTATAAAAGAGGGGTGTGACATCATGATTGACAACTTCTGGTGTGCTCGCGATTGGTTCAGGTGGGTGTATAGGCAGGAACTCGATACCACTACTGCACAGACTCTGGCTCCAAATGACGTCACCAGCGCAGGATGGCAGTGCCTGTATTATAATGATATTAATATTTTGGCTTCATTTTTGTACAGTAGGAGGAAGTGGAGACGCGTCGTCCATCTTTATATACAGTCTATGGTTTAAAACATTACATATATTTTGTTGTCTTGAGTTACTGGCATTATGTCAATTGATTTTCTTTTTTCTAATATCACTGCAACAATCGCCTACATGCCAACTCTCAGGCACATGTTTTTTTCTCAGCAGTTTTGATATTGAACCAACTATGGTCTTTTGTATTTATGCCATTATCCCCACTGCTCTGTCATTTTTAAAATAAAACACTGTTTGTCTTGAAACCTGCAGGTATCTTTTTTCTTTTTTTTAAATCTCTGCCAACATGTCAAGCCATAGCCAAAGTTTTATGAGTTATTTCACTCTGTGAATTTAGCAAACCTAACAGTAGTGATTTTCAGGTGAGAATCTCTTCAGACTTGTGTTGTTTAAGACAAAGATCTGGATATGCACGACTAAAGCCAGTGATGCAAATTCATATGTAAAACACGGGTTCCTCAGGGCCAGCACCAGTAGAGAGATGTTTTGGTTTGAAGCATCTTTAACCCATATTTTATACAAAAATCAGTTACGTTTTAAAATATTCAATATTATTAAATAATTTGGTGTTTGTCCTACAATTTAAAAACGCATCTTAATTAAATAGCATTTAGAATAAAAGCTATGAAGCTCAAATAACCCATGATAAACATTGCTAATACATTAATAGTAAAGTCATGCACACTTTTGTCAATTCTGATTAAATTGTCACACAAATCAATTGAGATTAGTTAATTAGACAAGACGTAGACAAGTGTTGGAGTAGTGACAATTTGTAAGCCTAATCAGACTTGTTTCATATTCATTGTATGAGATGAGAACAACACTATAAGGCTGACATCAACTTTTTAATTAAAGTATTGGTCTGAGACATCAATAAAATTATACGTCAATGATAAAAAACAAAAAAAAACAGTATAAGGAATTAAGTCCTGTTGGTTGTACTGAGCTTCACTGCACTTCTCAGTGTGTTTAAATAGCTTAGACCAAACACAGTGGCACATGGACTCCATAAACTGCCGTCAGTGAGCTCAGATAGAGATGGCTATCTTGACCTGGACCTAGTCTATTACATTCGAGGTTAGATACAGATCAGGCTGGATATTCCCTTCATTTTCCCTCCAGTATCTCCAAGGAGATCAACATTAAAACCAAGAGACAATCTCCCAGGGCCTGGTTAATTTGATTCCCGGTATGCATCGTGCTGGCCTCTCCAAAAGAGGAGGAGGTGGTGACAGCGGGGGACTTAATTCACATAGAAACCAAATGGTCCGTGGGCAAAAGTATCTGCAATTGCAAAGCCAAGGGGCTGGAAATGTTGGCAATTTAGAGCCATTAACTTGCACATTTTTTTTTCTATTATTGGAAACGACAGCTTTATTTATTTAAGGGCCCCTCAATTAGTTTGTTAAAGCTGAAACACCTTCAGGGCAGCTGTTTAGAGCAACACCTTGAAGGAGTGTGGGCCAAGGAAATAGGCTGAATCTAGATTTACATACAGTACAGTATAACCTGCACAATAAAATGGACAGTTGATATTACTATAAACTGAGTTTAATGAGACAGATACAACTATATATACTGTACAGTGGATCGTTACCGTTTACTGTTGATGGTAAATTATTGTTGTAAGCTGTATGGTGACCAAAGTCATATATTCACAGCGTGTCATTCTTTCAGTGTTTCCTGTTTTTATTTTGAAATACTCACATCTCCTCTCATTTCAGATACTTCACTTCCTGTCCTTGTGTGTTTCCCACCTGTGTGGTTGTCTGCCCGGCCCTGATTAGTTTCACCTGTCCCTCATTATCCTTCCCTAGTGGGATTTAGTCTGCGTGTTCCCTGCTTTCAGTGCCAGTTCGTCTATTCTCAGCGTTTTGTCTTTTGGTATTTATTTGGATCTTTGCTTTCTTTTCCTGGACCTTGCCTGTTTGTTGGATTTGTTTCCCTGTTTGGACTGCTTCTCTGTATTTGACCTTTGCTTGCCCCACCATCCTGTAAGCTTGTGTACCTTTTTTGTGTGTTTAAAGTCACTAAAATGCACCAGCTCTGTCTGTGGTGTCTGTATTTGGGTCCTATTCCCTGTATTCCTTGTTACCCAGCTTGCACAACCGTGATGTGTGAATTTCCATTCAAGCTTGATTTTGTTAATTTTACGTTGGTTTACTGGTCCTCAGGGCTGTGCAAAAGTACAGTATACACCTCTTGTCTCATCAGGTTCTAATTAAGTCAGTCATAAATATTTCATATTTTATTCTGTTTGTAGCTACAAGGTTTGGACTTACCACTCAAGATTAGTCTGTAGTTCTGTATTTTTAGCAAACAAATGCTAAAAACAGATTTCATGGACTCGTGGATTTTATGGTGAGTGTCAACTTCAGAGCATAACGCAGAATGTAGTTTTTTTTTTTTTTTTTGGATGGCTGGTCAATGTCTTTTTAAATTTCAAACAAACTAAATATATATTTAAAACATGCCTATGTGTGCACATTTCCTAGGGTCTGTACTCTTTGACAAGATAAGCTCTTGGATCAAACTGATCAAAGTCAAGGGGTGTGCGAACATTGTCATAGCACTGTTCTATTTATAAAAACAAAAAAAAAATTTCCAGAAAGGATTTCCAACATTGTGACACAAAACTACATTCATGTTTTGGTTAATAACTCCCAAACTCTAAAATCTCTTCTGTCAAATTCAGAATCGGTAGTATAAAGGTGAGCCTCAATTTCTGCCCTTTTGTTTTCTAAATGTTTCGAAAAATGTATTTCTAAAAACGAATCCCATCACTTTCACATTCACCATTATTTTTTCTCCTCCCAAAAATCTGCCTAAAGTTTACTTAGATTTTTTTAAGTCTAAAATCTAAAATTATTTCACTGTCTCAGGTGAATAGGTAAGTCTTTTTTCTTTTAGATGTATTAAACAGTTAAGAGTGGTGAAATTACTTTGGAGCACAATCTCAATGTCTTTCTTCCAACCAAAATCCAACAATATCTTTATTTTTTTCAATACCAGAAATTGAGATCCTTTCTATTTTAAATAGTAGATTTTTTTTCCCTTAGCACTAGATAGTAATCTTTGGAGTCAATAACATCTGAATGCATTTGTTTTACCCATGTTTTTACATGATAATCTGTTTTCTACACTGTCATGATGGCTGACAAGAATGTTATTTCAAGATTAATACTTCAGTGTGTGGCGGAGAGAGCAGAGGGTAATGCCTGAAAATGTTGTCTTCATTTGTCACTTAAAATTTGTATAATTTGTTCTTTAGATGCAAACATTGTTTATCCAGAAATGTAGCCTATTCCAATTTCTTTGGTTGGTGATAATTATTGTTCAGAGAGTTCACGTCTGTCAAAGCTCTTCTTAAATGATAATCACTATGTTATTGTTAAATATAATCTGTTGCTTTCCAGCATGCGGCCCAATGTGTGGGGTTGGCAGCAGTCTTACAGACAGGCAGATAGAGATCAGCAGTGACTGAAGCCTGGGGTTTGTCCTTCCTACAGCTGCGAAGGACAGCCTTGGGTTTGAGAGGAGACTGACATTGATTTTCTTGGCCTGGTTATGTGATGGCTGAGGCAACTGCCTCTGATCGTTAACACTTAGCAAAACCTTTGCTTTTATTAAAAACACGGCCATCCTGACACGCACAGACACATATATGTGCACATACACACAAACACAGGTTTTTAGGGAAGTTGATGTCTGGGAAGCTGAGAGATGCCTAAATCCCCCAGTGATACACATCTAATTCGCTAACATGTCACACATTCTTGCCTTTACCAAATAGGTATATTGATTTTTCTCTTTTAAGATGCTTTTTGGCCTGTCCATTGGGAACAAACGCTATTAATTCTGGCTACAGGGTGAGCTATATAAATGGCTGGCTAGGCATTGTTTGATGAAAGCTACTGTACCTGATAATATTGCATCCATCCCCCAGGTTATTTACCTTGTGATTTTTGGGTTCATTGTATAGCCGTTATTTAACTAGCATGTGTTAGAAAGAAAAAAAAAACAAAACATATTGGTACCTGTACAGTAGTTTGTGTTATCTCCAAACATAATTATGTGTTAGACTTCTTCTGAATGCCTGCGGCCTATTTGGAGATTGTTTTTAGTACGCAACAGTTTTTGAGAAAATATTGAGAGGGAGAGAGAGAGGGGGGGTTGCAGTCAGTGACAGCTTAGCTGTGTGTGTGATAGATTCCATTTATTCTCTACAACTTTTTTCCTCATCTTATCTTCCACAATCCCAATGCCCTTTCTCTCTCTAAAAAAAAAAAAAAAGGAGTTACGAAATGTTCTGTTTCAGCCACCTTTCAAGTTTAGATCCTGCTGCTTGTGGGGACTGAGTTGACAGGAAATGCCCAGCTATGCCCTGGACATGGTGGATCGGAGCTTGAATGTCTGATGTTGAAATCAGGGCGTGTCTCCGGGGAGATGATGGAGATGCATAGATGGTCTAATGTCAGATTTCCCATTCTTCTGGCATGTTCTGTAATCTTGGTGTGTATGTATCTTGCTATGAGCGAGTGGCTAGAGTAAACAGTCAGCCCAGTTTGGGATGGACTACAGACAGGGATCAGTTGCAGTAAATGGCAGCAGGTTGCAGGAGATGGTACACGGAGGCAGAGTAGAGGCTGCATAGAAATGATGGGATTATGGTTATGATTCATCTGCTGGTGGCAGCGAATGTCTGCTGGGGATAGAGAAATAGATTCCGCCTTTGTGTTGAGCAGTATAGGAGCAATGAACTGGTAAACATCTTGCTCGGTGATAGTTAAAAAGTTAGTACTGTGAGAGGAACCATTTCACACAAGTTTTCTCCTGGCATGAGTTCTGGAGCAGAGCGTCTAATTGGCGAAAAAGTCAGATATAAAAAACATTAAAGTATGTAAGTAAATAAAGGTAATCTCAATTTTCATACTTTAGCATTAATCAATTATGAACAAGGCCATTTCCAGCTTTTTGGGGGCTGTTATTTTGTGAAAAAAAAAATATATATATATTAATGGGTGCCTAGTTATAGTTAAAAGTCGCTACCAGCCTCTGTTGTTTAGCTGCGCTATTTTTACTGTGAGAAGACAGTGGGAATGAGAGGCGAACCTTTTCAAAAATTAAGATTTCTCACTAAAATAAGTGCTGGTTGGTGGATCAGATACACATCAAATTAAACACCAACTCATAACACTGTTAATGCACCGACCTTCGTGTGTGTGTGTGATGGTATTTGAGGAGTTTTTTCAGTCGTTACCAAAGTAACTACCCGATTTGCTGCTTCATGTTTGGTTCTGGAGAGAGCGCACCTACCTACTGATAATATTAAATAATTTTGATTTTATCGGAATGTCAAAAGGAGAAAAGACCGACTTAAGACAGCTCGGACTGAGTTTTATGACCGCCTTACAGATGATGATTGCAGGTCATTTTGTTTTCTTTTGTGATTTTTAAAAAATCTTTTTGCCGTTGCGGCAAAGAAGCTAACAGGCTTGGATGGCAGTCTCAGCTGCCTGCGTACCTGTTCCTGTGCTTCGGCATCATGTCTCGCCTTCTTGCTGGGCAGTTTGAAAAAATTCAACAAACTTTAACATTTAATTTTTAGCCTGCACCAACAGAGTTACGGACATTGGTCTTGACTGTCGATGATTGAAAGCCGACCAGACAGAAATGAGGCCGTAGGCTGGTTTTTCCATTCATTTGAACCGGGGTACTGCGTTCAGGCTGTGGCGGTGGGGGCCGAAAAGCGACGAAAAGTTCAAACAATCAACTTTTGGAGAAACGCAACCCGACGTCACGCTGCGGCGACTAGTCACGTCAGCGATCGGATCGGCAGACTTTGTTTACCATGTAGCATTAGCTGTTTACCGTAATATTCCACTGTTTACCGAGCAACTGTGAAGATGGAAGAGAGACTGATCGATCGCCACCATAATGACTATACATCAGCTGTCCAACCCTGCCACGAGGGAGCACAAAGACGTTAATCTCCGTGCAGTGACTTGGCTTGTATTGGTCTTCAAGCTGGGATTTCTGGTTAGTAACAGACACTCCCACACCGCTGCACAACCCTGCATTGAATCGCCGCAACGCCTGATTCTGTCTGAATGCAGCCTTAGTAGTCCTCTGCTGTAAGAGACTAGGTAAGGACGGGAAATATAATTTTAAATTCATAAACTGCATATGAAACGGCCAGATGTAACAATTGTTTTTATCCAACTTTGTTCAAATGTTTAAAAAATAGCAAAGTTGTATGATCAAAAAGTGGGGATGCGAAAGCACACGTCTGCTCCCCCTAGTCTGATAGTGAGGTGCAGCTGCTCCACTTGCTCCATTGCTCGGGCACCTAGGTATATAATTTTTTGGAGCATATAGGTGCATTCACTCAACACACGAGGGTGCTACCAAGGTCTATTTAATTTCTAAAAAGAAAACAAAACGCGTAGTCTGCATAGAAAAACGGCCCTGTCAATGACGGCCCTGACCTTATTGTCCCAGTAAGTAATTCAGGCTTACAGTGGGGATTGTTTGTTGATGAAGACTGACCTGTTGTCATATTTCTCTCACCTTTTATTGTTCACATCAGTAGCCTGTCAGTTCTGTGATACATGTGACAGGATTAGGGAAAAACTGCAACTTGAGGTTTGGCCTACTGGTTACCTTATTCAAGATATATGATGATGGGGTTGGCACCTAGATCATCCCTGTGCCCCCCAAAAATACTCAAGTCTGAAACACTTGATTTTTTTACTTTAGGAAAAGGAGAGCATGAATTTTGTGAGAATGTGTAAGAATGGTTACACTGCTAATGTGCATATGTTCTGTTAGTGGTACCATTATCCTAAGAAGGAAGCCATCTTTAAGTGATGCACAGTTTATGATGATGTAAATTTTATGGCCTGTAGATTAATAACTTTGCAAAATAAATCACCCTTAACATAAGGGTAACATAATTAGACATTTCATTTAGCACTTTTGCTTTTAAACTTAAATTTACAAAAACTATGGATAACCTTGTTTGCCCTCTGATGTAAACTAAAGTTGTGCCTTAAGTGTCATGGCTGGAGATGACTTTATCTTTCATTCATCAAGTTTTTACACTTGTCATTAAAATGAAACACAGAGACTTATGGGTATTTACAAGTAAAAATTATCTACTGTATCTACTGGTAATCTTTCAGGCACCATTTCACCTGCAGTGGTAGAAGCGGCAACCATGGAACTTTGAATTGATAAAGCAAATTCATATTCTCACAGCAGATTATTATAACACATACGGCTTGGAGTCTAATGATAGACGCTACAGTTGACTTTGATCCTTAATTCTGCCTTCGCAGCAGTAATTAAGGTCTAATCTCAGTTTTCTATTCAACCTACAATGAGAATGAATTATAAAGAGCAGGCTACTGATATAATGTTGGAATATAAACTCTCCTCTACATGTTTCCCTCCACTTTTTTTGTGAAGCTAAAATCCAACAAATGAACACAAAGGCAGGTGATTTCTGTGCCAGCTCTCACACCATATTTTGGGTAAGGTGACCAGCGGTTAAACAGGCTTCATTAAAAGTCAGAGTGGTCTTTTAAAACCAAGATAAGTCACTTTCTGAATTTTCCTTTGAAACCTGAGCTTTTCCCTCACTTGTTTAGTATCTTGAGATGATGGGAAAGCAACTTGAGATTAATCAGTGAAACAGAGCAAAGGGCTAAGTTAAGAGAACGGGTTTTTGCTCAAGTCAGAGTGAATCACGCACTACGATGATAGAAGAGAGGAAGCTCTATCCACACCAGTAAAGGTCAGATGATTCACTGGATACTGCTCTTGTTCACTTCCTTTCTCTCTTGTGAACTTTGCTTTAACACTTTTTTTTGCTGTGGACAGTCCTCACTGGGAGGCCAGAGGCAGAGAAAGGTCAGAGAATGGGGAGAACATAACTGTGAGGTATGGTAAATAGTCAGACTGGAGCTTGGTGTGTAGTTTAAAATGCATTTTGGCTGCAAGAAAACACAAAACAACATCAAATGTTTACATTCAAAATCTGTTGCTCATGATTTAAACACATTATTTGAAAAGTATGTCAAATGCACAAAAGGTCAGAAGATGAGAATAAAGTCAGAGGTGTGACGTGAAGATCAAACAGCTGTGGTGTAAGATGTATTTGTGCTGTAAATGTACACAAAATGGCATCAAAATCAACATCCAGTGTTCATAGCAACATCAAAACAAGTGCAGACACATTTTCTCATAAAAAGGAAGTCTAACACAGAATTTAAGAACTTGAACTGTAGCCCTTTAAAAAATTCTGAATGCCAAACAATGGGAATGTCAGCAGAGTGGTGATAAGAAACTCTGCACATTCGACAACACTTTCACCTTGAAGTGTTAGTGAATGGGAGTCTGGACACATTTGGTTTTTGTAACTTTGACCAGCAAACACATTTCCATTAGAATCAGCAGTTTTTCTTTTTCTTTTTTTCTTTTCTTTAAACCCAAGCAGAAGGGATAGCAGAAAAGTGTTACCTTCAGCCCCTGGGTCAGGTCGCCGGGGTCAAAGGTGGTCAGAGGTGAAGGTCCAGGACGTGAGCCATAGGACAGGACAAGGGGTGGGACACACATTGGTGGAGGTCACAGAAAAGCACAAAGATATGGCGGCAGGGAGAGGGAGGAGAAGCAAGAGTCAAAACCCAAAAAAATAATAAATAGAGGAGATGTGGAAGGAGAGGAAGAAGGGTGCAGCAACAGGGGATGTTGCAAAGGGTTAAAAAGACAAGGGAGGATTTGGGAAGAAATGGAGGGACATGGCACAGAGAGAAGGTAAAAAGCAGAGGAGGAAATTGTGAGGGAAAGCGGCAGTTCCGAGGGGGTCAGGTTGGCAAAGAGGCTGAGTCAATTCCTCTAAAAAAAAAACAGAACCAAAATAAAAAGGAATGAACCCATACCTTGGTCGTTTAACGTCAGGTGCGCCAGACCTTGAAAGGGAAAAAACAGAAAAAAAGAACAGAAAGAGGAAGAAAAGAAGGTCATAAAAGGCACGGGAAGAAAAAAAGCATTGTCACAACGTTGGACTGCAGTTTGTGACAGACATCCTGGGGCAGACTTGGATGTCAGAGTTCAAATCAAAGGTAAAAAACGAGAAAGAGAGATAGAAAGAGAGAGAGAGAGAATAGTAACAGAAAACAAGCAAACACTTCTTGAGTGAGGTGTGGGGGGTTTAGAAAAAAAAGCATTTTCATTTGGCGCAACCCCCGAAGGCTATTGCTCTCACAAATGCTTTTTTTTCCTCTGGAGTACTTATGGAACACACAGAGAACTGTTTGGCAGAAAAAGCTTGAACCAGGTTCCTCGTCTCATATTGTACTCAAATCATAAAAAATAAAAGAATCTGAGCTCTGCAAGGTCTCACACTGAGAGGGTCAGAGACAAATCTGGAAAGATGCTACGGGATAAACTGTTTTCATGTTACCTGTAAAAACCCAGAGTCAAAGATTATTCCAACACAGATGTAAGTATAAAGCATCACAACAGCAGCACCAATATATTTTTAGCTTACTGTAGGTAATAGCGCACACATCTTGCCAAAACTGCAGATCAACTTAACTATTACACATACTGTGACAATCTATACATGCAAAAAAAAAAAAACATTCACACCATTATGACTTATGATTTTTGGGACATCTTTGGAAATCTAATCAGAAAAATGTTAAGCTCCTGATTTCTCAAAACGATGCAGGTGGCGCCTTCCAGCCAATCCAGTCGCAGCACAATCGCCCCCACAGAAACAGCAACCACACTTTCAAAACTGCCATTAAAAGAAGCAACAGGCTGGAGAATTCCCACCTATCGAAGGTAATTCCTTAAGCTGACTGGAGTAAAAATAGTAAAAACACAATGGAAGGACCTTACAGTCTCTGAGAGGCTTTGTTGTACCACCAGAAGTAGCTTTGTTGCATATTTGTGTGTGTTAACATGCACACTCCTATCTAGACTGTGAGAATATGAAAATAAATACTGGTCAAGCAGCAGTGTTTACACGTTTACAACTACAATGGCATACATAACAATAGCTTTTACTGTTTAAAATGTTATATTCAGCCTCCATACAGCACCTGTTTGGGAAGGCTACTGTACAGGGGATCATTAAGGAAAAAATGTCTGACAGGAGGTAAAATAATAACAAAATACCTGTTCACATCGTCGCTGGCAAGGGTCACGCAGTGTAAACATAGACTGTCATGTCTTGTGGTTATAATTCTCGGAAGAAAAGCTTAAAACAGAAATAGAACTAGAAGAAACATGGTCTTAACTATGACCTAAAGCGAGGTTTATTCCCAAATACACCGAATGGCTAAGGCAAATTGGATTTAACCCCAGGCAGCGCAGGATATCAACAACATTATGTCTGTTGCGCTAGAAGCCCCAAAAGGTCAAACCTTTTCAAGCCGACCTGTCTGTTCTTGATCAAAACCATTTCAAACATAAGACTCTTGGCGCTAACAGCAAACAGCTCAATCTAAATAACCCCTCAGCATCAAGGAAGTGCAGCGCTGTAGCCTTGGAGTGTTGTGCTTCACTTCTCTTTTGAATATCATCATTCACCTGCATGAAGAGGAGTCTAACATGCAGAGAAATCAACCTATTCGCTACCTAAAAGACCCTTTAGGCTTGAAAAGATTCCTGTCCCTGATGGCTGCTGTTTATGAATATTCAGCACTAGAATTAGCTATTAAGCATGTGATACATATTTGGAGTTTTCGCCTTGATGCTTGAGATTCATAGTTTGGTACAGGATTGATCTACAGATACTATGACCTTCTATTCCAGTGGAAGTGAGGTGTTCTGCACCCACTGTTTTCTGCAGCCGATGGTGATCAAATCAACAAGTCTGTTTATGTAGAAGATATGCAGCACACTATAAATGGTAATCATTCAGACGCAGAGCTATGATGACTCAATACAGCCTTTCACTTATCCTCTTGAATCAAGGATGTGCTTAAATAATGATTTCAGAACTCTAGCAGCAGCAAAAAATAGAGAAAGCCCTTAGAGAGGCACTATTTGACGCCAAAAATCCAGCTTCCATGCACAGCAAATGTTTACACCATGACATGGCTAACTGAGCTGCTTGGCCGCTCAGGTTACCTAAACATTCAGTTGCTGCCTGCTTTTTTCTTGCAGACAAACAAGAAAAAGATAATGTCTAATGTCTCAGAAAACAAATTAACACACAACTGCAGACTAAGAGACGGTTAATCTGCAACGTGAATGCACAAAACACATCTATACCACCACCGGCGAGCAGGTAAATCAGAATGCAAAGACTACAGAAGCAAATGACTCTTGACTACAAGGTGTTCCTATTGTCCTCTTTCTTAATAACATCTGTGATTCAGGGGAAGAGGAAATGTACAGGCAGAGTATTTTATTTATCTGGCTGCAGTCCGTTTCCTGCTTGGCCCTTTACAGGGAGTCCAATCATTCTCACTCTGCCTCCCTCTGTTTTTGTTCCCTTGCTCATAATCCATTAAGGAGATAAGGCGAAGGCTCCTGCAATGAAACAGAATGGTGCTGTCGCTGCATACCAAATCATTCAAATACCCCCACCCCCCAACCCTGGCCTCATCCCGCTCAGGCAGCAAAAACACAGTGGCACAATTTTATGGCAGAGGAGGACAAGAAAAGGGGAAAAGAGGAGGTAAGAAAAGACGTACAGAGGAAAAGACAGAGCGATGGCAGCATCTTCACAGCCAGTGTTAACCAGGGATTTACAGACACGGTGGCAAAGAAAAGTCAAAAATCAATCAAAAGGAGAAATTCATTCCAAAGTATCGTATCAGGAAATTAGAAAGTTGTGATTTGATCCGTGCAAAATGCCAAACTTTTTCTTTTCACACAACATTTCTCCAAAAAAACACAAAAGCCACATACACACTAACACACACAGCCAGTCGCACACATAATATTGTCTTGGCAGAAGCATAAGGTGCAGGACTCCTAACATGCCAGATTCTTATCAGGATGTGACAGCTTTCACTAGCAAGTGGTTTGAGAGAGAGAAGAGGCGGCATGACTCAAAATTTAAATTACAGATAACTGCAAGACATCCGGATACAACAGACATAAGGAAAAGCTCCATCTCTCTTAACTTCCATTCTGCATCAATATTGGAGCACAAATCAAATTACCACAGCCACAAGCAGTATCGCTTGCCACACATACTGGAAACGTGATAAAATCCCTGCCCAGGCTCTGAGTCTCCCCATCTCCTTGACATCTGAGCATTTGATTACATCCTTAATTCTGCGGTGAGTACAGATGGGAGTGCCTAACGGAACCAGCGCCGATTGGAGAGCGGCTCCGATTGGCTGGTTATGATTGAGTGGCAGATGGAGCGGAGTCATAATTCTGTCATTAGAAGGAGACACGCTTAGATTTCTCCACCTTTTCTTTGCTCCCCGTCGCCACATCCAGCCCTCCATCAGCCAGCTGCAGCTGCCTCCTGCTCTCTTCTTCCTCATCTGCCACTTTCTGCTGCTCTGCTTTCAGCTCTGATGAACACAAGCCACTATTGTTTTGCAAACTACTGATTTCATTCAAATGACTGTTGGTGGCTCCAACACCAGTGTCCTGCCAGATAATGCGTTATAACTTAAAGACAAGTATCAGACAAAGTCAGATGTATATGCATATTGGTTTATAGATACACTAGACTAATACTTGCATTAGTCACATTGTTAAAGTAATCTTCTAAAGTAGTCTTTGTTTTGTAAGCCGCATTCAGAGGTACAGCATGTTCTTGAATGACCTTTTAAGACAACATTCACAGATTACAGTATGATGAGCCTCATCATCCTATACATACATACACACATGAACAGATGTTCTGGGTCTCAGGACAGCAGCAACAACACACAACTGGAGGGGACAGAGAGAAATGGGACTCATCATCATTATCCCTTTCTACCCCTTCCACACTTCCTTTCCCCTCACTTCCTCCGTCCCTCGTTCATCAGACGGACACGTAGACTAAGTCAGAAGGAAGAATGTGTTTGCTTCCCAAGCCCCCTGTGGATCTGGGATGGCATGTTAAATAGCATCCTCCTCCAAGGACTCTCACCAGCATATGGCCACCACACTTCACGTGGCTCCTGAAGGCACATGCCATACTGACACAAAAAGCCTCTTCTTTACGTGCTGATCCCAAAATGGTAGTCACACAACAGCGGTTAAAACATATTTCTCGAGGACACTGACTTTAGTGGGAGCGAGCATTACCAAAAAGCAAGAACTATCGAAGTGTATAAAAGTCATGAAGTATAAAATAAGAACAATAAATGGTTTTATGTGCAGCTTATTGCTTGGTGCACCCCCTTGGCACGAGATATAAAACGGCACAATATCCAAAACGTTTGACAGATCCACAAATCACTGGCTTTTACTAGGCCTGGGCACAGATAAAGTGTCACAGCGTAATCATTGCTGTACGTCTCCCATTGCCAAAAAAGTGCAGGCAATGCCCCTCGAGGGCTCAGAAACAAACCAGGGCAATTTGTGAAAACATCTGCTTAAAAGATGTCGGTTCTGATTGAAAGTGAATAATATTCATCTCAGTAGACTGATCTATAATGTATAGTGTCTTTGCACAGCTTAAGTAATATAGAAACTGTAGCAGAATTTAAAGTACTTTAATATTTGATTTTGGGTATCTATTATATGAGAGAAAGAAAGAAAGAGACAGTGGGAGGTAACGGGCTAAGAAGACCTCTACAATCTTGCAGAGAGTTATAGATTGGTGCTAAAGGCTTCCATGTCTTTCAATGCTTTAAATTATTAACATAGAGCTTGCCCCAGTTTCAAAAGGAAGACACATGTTCTATACTTTAACATCAAGTGAAATCAAGTGAAAATCTTGCTCATTGGGTCCACGGCGGCTTACTGGCAGTGTTGAGTCATAGAAATAATAAAGGATAAAAGACTTATGCTGTGTTCACACACACGGATACAAAGTAGAAGGTAGCTCTGTGTGTGTGCTGCGCTGAGAACGTGATTTACATACTCTCCTCCGACTGGACAGTTGTGATGTTGCCGCCGTACTACACACGAGGATGTTCTCCTTTTCTTGTCGTACAGCCTGTTTCCACAGAGTACAGAACAGCTTGCGGTAAGCGTTGCTGAAACTGTTTCAATACAACAATGGCGTCCAAGCTGCACAGACATAAACACTTACTGTGCTAGCTACCAGTAGAAGCAGAGTATTAAGTCATGTTTTGCCTGTAAGATCTGTTAGTGTTAGTGATCAGCTGCAGGAGTGGGTCCAGAAATTCAGACCTTTATTTTTTATAGTGCTTCTCCAATACATAGGAGACAATATGAATTCAAGCTGACCACAGCTGCTTTTCTCGTTTTTACCAGACACATCCAAACCTACAGGTGTGTTTGACACTACAGAGATTTAGGGAGGAATATTACTTTAAGTCACTTCCATATTGGCTGCAGCATTTAGCTCTTGGCTGTGGCTTAGGTGTACAGAGTACAGGGACACTACAGCAGTAGCACTACACAGGTCCCTACAGATTTATCCTACAAAAGTACCGCAGACCACCTACTTTGAATGTTACAGTATGCACCACAGCCCAGTGATCACACTGCAACACAAATCTGATTGCTTTTCAACTGACCAGTTACCACAGCAATGTGAAAAGTGCAAAGCCTGAGTTTGAAGCAAAGGCACAGCTGTATTTCAGGAACAATGAAGCAAAAAGGACGTTTTACACCGACTGTACATTCCATATAACATGCAGGAGGTGGACAGGCAATCTAAAAATGTTCACAGCATCGTGGTTTGCTACAAGTTTTGTCGATGCTATTACTGATACAAGATATTTGTCCTGCTTCTGTGCAAGCATAAAACACACAGCCTACTGTATGATGTCATATTTACTTTGGTGATCACTGAATAACTTGTGAATATATTCATGGAGTTCATAGCATTTATGCAGTGAATATACCACAAAGACTAAATACATATTTCTTTGTTTGGTGTGTTGGTTTTTGGCAGAATGCCCTACATTCTCAAGGTATCTGAATAAAAAATGTCCTCCTTTTACAGCAATTCAGAATTCTCTTCTGAGTGTGTGTGTGCGCGCGTGTGTGTGTGTGTGCGCGCGCTCGTGCGTCCGCATGCATTTGATTTCCTTGGAAATACCACAGGGAACTGTTGACCCCAGGCGAGGCACTTAAGCTGAGCGAGTGAAGCATTAAATCTTTATGGTCACTTTCCACTTTACACAGCAGCAACAGCCATCATCTGTCAGGAGCGATGCACTAAGTTGTTTGGAAGCCTGTCAAATGGCGTGATTTACTATTCAAAGTTACAATTAGACAGGGCCACACTACATAACTAAGATTGCACATGCCAAGCTTTGCAGACAGGGGATATTCAACCAATCCTGCCACGATAGATAATCCAAAACATTCTTGTCTGTCTTGATTTTGGCTCCAAATGTGGTGCCATTGCTTTGGTGTTTTAGAATTAGAGTTAGCACTGCAAAATTAAAAATATAAAACATGGACTTTCATACTTGAAAAAAAAATGTGAAAGCAACATTTCTGTTTTTATTCAACAAGGGTTTACCCATATTGCAGACAGTGTTGTTTATTGTCTTGATAACTGTCTATTCTGTACGTGGGGAGATCATAGTTAAGTCTTACAAAGGAAAACATCTCATATCGAGATATTATGCCCCCCCACATCTCCTAATTAACTGCATACACTGAGTGAATCACTTTGACTCGCACATTTTGTTCATTAAAACACAGCTAATATGTCATGGGATACGTCTGAAAGAATAAATCAGAGCATCTTGGAGACTGGTGAGGGGTAGAGATCTGAACAGTTGCCGTTCCATCTTAATTAAACAGTTCATGAATAAATTGGACCTCCATATGTCGAGTGTGAGAATTTGGACTGACTTCATGTTTTAGCCATTGAAGCTAACACACAGAAGGGATGTTGATGATTTCTTCACTTATGCTAATTTACACAAGACAGACTAAAGATACTCAGAGGACCTACAGGGTTTTGCGAGCTCTCATATTAAACCCCACTGCATTCACTTCAAGGGAGGGGCTCTACCGACATTAAAAGCAAAATGTGTAATATAGAAAGTATAGCATCCTCACGCCCTAAATTTAAACTGGTCCCGTCTTCTGTCTGTCCTTCTACTGTTTGCATTTTTTCCCAGTTTCTGGCCTGGAAGAGCTATGCTGTGCTGGGTTCATCTTGCAACAACCAATAAATTCTATGTCTGACCTCTATTTTCTTTCCATTTATGAGGTCAAAACTAATCATTAGTCTCCACTGAGATCTGGTGTCCTTTCTCAGAGCATCCATCTGTCCTTCCTCCCCTCTTCCTAATCTTCAACTGCCAGCGCCGCAGATGCATGCTACAACTGTTCCCCAGTTCATCCGCCCGCTTTCTACAGTCAATTTCATGGAATGAATGCTTCTGATTGCCACTTCTGGACTCTACTCATTAGGGAAGCTAAAAGTGGGGAGTGGGCAACAGAATGCACACCGTCCTTTACAGTTTTTTGTTTTTTTGACTGGGATGATGGAAGCTGTAATTGCAACGTCACATGTGGTGGAGAGGCCGGCAGCATTGATGGAAGGAAGGAAGCCAGTCCTCAAGTGGACGATTAGCACACGCAACCACCCTTTCTCATGTACAAAACCATCAAAAATACCACACACATAACCTACCGAAAGCTACTAGCATCATTTCAAATCCTTGCTCTTCCTTTTGCTCTTCTGGTTCTTGCAATCTTTCTTAGTCTGATCACGGAGCTTCATGCTGAGTTTCATTTTATTTAAAAACCACTGAAAGATATCAAGAATGAAAAGATATCACTCCAAAATCAAGGAAGTGACGAAAGAAATTATTATCCTTCACTGTGATAAAATGTTAAACTCCAAAGTATATTAAATGACTTGTACAGGCAAATATTTTTTTGATATCATTGTCACCTATTGCAAAAGTAAACCCATGTCAGTGAGGCAAAGTAAAACAACAACAAAATCCCCTGGTCCTCTGAGCCAAGAAAGCTCAAGTCAGAGACAAAGTAATCTACAGGGACATTAGTGCAAAATAGCACCTTGCCTTGAGCGTTTGTTGATGTTTAATGTTTCATTTTGACAATTTTCTCCCTTCAGCCGGCATTTAGGAGCATACATCCTGTTCCTCTCCACTAACAGCACGGCAGTGCACTGTAGCTTTGTGTTAGGAAAAAAAATAAAATCGTAATGACTTCTCCTGGAAATGTGGCTTCCCATGAGGTTTCAACAGGGCGACTTCCTGTCTTGTGTCAGGGGGTGGGTCTCAGCAGGTAACTACAACAACATCCCATAATGGAAAATTAATGTCTTCCAACTGAGACGACGCACTAACTTCATTTAGCTCATTGGGTCGGGTAAACACCATTAGACCATGGAATCTGCAGTGCTCCTGGAAGTTCAGTCATTTGAGAGAGAGTTGGATAATTATGGCAAAATTAATGGAAATTGTGTAACAAATGTATTCATAATTCATGAGCCTATTTTCTGAGGCTGGAATCCTCTTTGTGGGGAATGATACTCAGCTTGATTTAACTCAGATTGGAAAGTCCCAACTGGTGTACCCCCCTTACTCACAACAGTATAATGGTGTGTTTCTTTGCTGCACAATGGTGAATAAAATGGTTCTGAAAAAGCTGCTTAAACAGACTCCTCATCAGCAAGCTGAATTGGGCAAAAATGTTAAATAGTTTAGTCTCATATTCAGTCTTAATTGTCCTTAAGGTAAGATTCCAGAATTAACCTAGTGATTTTTAAACTTTTAATCTTTTGCTAAGTGAGTACGAGTGCAGTTCATGGGAAATGTCAAAAAGAAAATGTCAGGCAAATGTTGAAAGAAGTGACAAGTAGTCTTAATATGAAAAGAAAACTAGAACAATGTTTAGACTGTCATTGTTTTGTCTAGCCATCTCTTTTGGAGGTGAAGCAATGGCATAAAATGGCAGAGCTCAACCCTAAATTAAGGAAACAACAAATCTCAAGTTGTTTTTTCTGTGAGACACAACAGTATCTCGTTTAGTTTCAGCCGCTGAGCAAAAAGCCCTGCTGCTTGCTTTCATCTGGCCAAACTCTAATTAGGCAAACTGAACAAATACCAGCGAGAGAGAAGTCCTCCGCATATTCAAACAAAAGGGCTCCTGAGTTCGAGCGAGCAGAAGGAGCTAAAGAGAGGGAGAACGAGAAGAGAGAGAGCTGATCACAAGAAAATTAAACTGCACTGAACCTTGTAAACAAATATTTCAACAATGTTAAACACAGTGTAGGAGACGTCTGGTGCCGCTGTGCTGTGAAATAGCCCAGCTCTGTTTGGAATGGGGTTTCACGTATGATGGGCGCTGAGAAAAACCTCAGCTAAAGAGACAAAAGGGAAACGAAAAACATCAAGTGTGTGTGTGTCTGTGTGTATTTGTGAAGGGGTATCAATAAAACAATGTTAAAAAAAAAAGATTACACATTTTTCAGCGCCCATCACACGTGAAACCCCATTCCAAACAGTGCTGGGCCATTTTATCGTCTTTTTATTGCTTTTATTGTCGCCTCTGTCGCTGTCGCCTCACAGCAAGAGGGTTCTGGGTTCCTACCCACCGGCCGGCTGGGGCCTTTCTGTGTGGAGTTTGCATGTTCTCCCTGTGCCCGTGTGAGTTCTCTTTGGGTACTCCGGCTTCCTCCCACAATCCAAAGACATGCAGGTTAGGTTAAGTGACGACTCTAAGTTGCCCGTAGTTGTGACTGTGAGCGTGAATGGTTGTCTGTCTCTATGTGTCAGGCCCTGTTATTGACTGGCCGACCTGTCCAGGGTGAACCCCGCCTCTCGCCCAATGTCAGATGGGATTGGCTCCAGCCCCTCCCTGCGAACCTCTAAGGATAAGCGGTATACATAATGGATGGATGGAAGATGGATCATTTTGTCTTGCTTTTGTTTGCCTTACTGTTTAGCTTTCTGTTGTTACATTGCATTCTTAGTACCCCACTTTTGCTTTGTCTGTCAAAGCACTTTGTAAACTGTTTTTAAAGATGCTATATAAATAAAGTTATTATAAATGTATCCAATGGAGCAGGGTGAGGCTTCTTCTTCTAAAGAGGTTAAATAGATCCTATATTTCTGCTCATCGTCCTACCTGCCTGGAAATGCCTAAAGCCCGTCATTGCCTTCATTAATAATTTTTCCTTTAGCGATGTGGAGTGTTCCACCTTGAAGTGTCAGCTATATTTCCCTGAAATATATGAGCTACTGTAGTCGGCCCAAGAACGTTGAGGTGAAAGAGAAAAGAAATCCATTTCTTTTCCCTTAACGTCATAGAATGATTTTTCCCCAAATTTTGTTTCTCTTGAAAGTCACTCATCACTTTTTAAGGCCTTCTGTGGACAAATGCATGAGATGCTGCAGCCCGGCCCTTGTTGGCATGGCAACTGGCTCCAGTATCTTTCCTACCATGATGACGGCCATACTGGTGTATTCACATTCTGCTTCATATTCCTCTGCTCTTTTTGTCTTTCTTCCTCTGTCATTCTCATCTATTGATAATGTCTTCTTTGTACTCTCTTTTTCTGTCTTTTTCTGCCCAACTTTATCTTTCTTTCACCCTGTTTCCTCTTTTTTTATTTGGACTCACTGTGGAGCTCACTTCTCCCTTTCACTGTGTCTTTCTCTGCAAGCATTTCAGCTTTCCATTGTGTGTTTTTATTACAGATACATAATGCTCAACTCGAAAAAGTCAAGGGGGATTTGTATTTGAAAAAAGGTTATAAAAGTGAATGAGAGAATTCAGTAATTATATTAAGGGTGCATTTGAATCAGCAATGATATTCACAAAAAATATTGTTTCCTGGTTCATTGCCCACAGAGGTAAACTCAGCAGACATTGCAGGTACAGGGCAATGGACCAAACCTAACCCTTTCATAACTCTTCCCCTCTGCGGCAAAATTGCCTTTTGGGGGTAAATCCTTTTTATATAGTCAGGAATCCTGTAGCCCATTAAGTCCACATTCCCAAGGCTGTATTGTTTAAGTGTAAGCATTCGCCAGCATATATAATAACACTGATGAAGTGCAGACGAGCGGAACGAACACAGACCTGCATTCATTTGCATTTTATTACATTGCTATCATATAAAAAACAAGCAAGTCAAAGTTGAACAAAATCAAACTCAACGGAACCGACAGTATATTTAGAGTACGTTATATGTATTTTGGTGCATCAAATATAGTGAAACCCAGCGCAAACACATTAATCATATCCATTTCTCTGGCACCTGGCTATCTAAAATAACAAGAGAAACAGATTGGAGTAGCCTGTTACCCCAAGGAGTTCTCTGGAGACCAACACAAGCCTCAGGTGCAAGACGTCCATGTTATCTCACAGCCGCACCTGATGTGTGTGCGTATGTGTGTATGCATGTGCAAAGGTATACTTTTGCCAATGCCCTTGGGACTTTGATACTGTACGCAGAGTAAATATTTTCACCGCCACTGCCGCCAAAACCCTCACCACCACCGTCGTTTTGGCTGGCGCTCATACAGTGTAGGATTGCTTAATCAGATAGGGCTGTTATGCTAGGCTCCACTGATCCCATCTGTCACAACTTCATCCGCCGTGCTGTTTCGAGCCCCACGACAGCTCTTTAAGAAAACCACTCAATCTGTTCTCTGGGCTATTTTTGCATCCTTTGCATTTTTACTCTAAAAAAAAAAGAAAAAGGAGAAAGGGAAGCATAGAGCTGCAGGTTGCTTGACACAAAGCTATATTTTCACTTGGATTTGGGAGGTGGCTAACTGAACCTTCCTGATATGCGATCCCACCCTCCTCCACCTCCACAAAGGGATCTGGAGGCAGATCAGAGGGGTTTGGTGCTGCCTGAGTCACCAGCTATTTGGCACTCAATGCCCTCATCCCCTCCATGGCAGCCAATACTAGCAGTGTGTCTGCGGCTGAATACCCGTCACTGCTAGATCAGCTCATCCCCAGGGTGCCCAGAGGAAACTGGATTAGTGGCTCAGAACGCACATGAGAGAGAGACCCCTAAATATGGTGCCTTTGTCCCTTACTGTGTGTAGTGGCAGGGGGTCATTACTTGGTCAACAGTTTACAAGTTGAAGAGGGCAGATAAGACACTTATGGAGGAAGCTGCTTCCAATGGATTTTTTCATCACAGTTGTTAAGCTTGTATTGGATATTAGCCTGACTTAAAAAAATAAAAGTCCAGTTTGCTACCCTGCTATGTTGTTAGTTCATGAAAACTTTGCTATTTTGGACATCCAGTGTCTCTTCCCTGGGTAGATATATCTTTTGGCAGGAAGTGATTCGGTTGTGTTTCCAGTTTATTTGGACCAAAAATGTAACTATTAGCATGAACAGTTGAGAGTCACCAGAGTGACTGAAACAGAGAACAGAAGTAAAAGAACGAGGTAAACGGAGATGTCACAGTACCAGCTCCACTTTTTGATGTGAGTACAGTCAGTGCAGTGTAAAAACACCAAAGCCATGACTGGTTAGCACCAAAGATATCGCGGAAATCAGAAAAAAAACAAGCTTCCTGAGGATTACCTCTCTAATCCATGATACTGTATGAATGCTAATGTGCCAGCTCGAGGCACAAAGAACTCAATTCCCCTGCGGCCCTCCACTGCTCTCCTTTGCTTATTAGAACTTCTTATTATGTGACACTATAAAAAGACTGATTCGGGTGATCCACAAGAGTGATAACATTAGCATGTGTTAAATAGGCAGCACATGTACGCTGCTGTGTCAGGACTAGCTAAAGACCACTGTTGAGTATCTGACATTAGGTCACCAGGGATCGGGCAGACATGCCTTGCCTGGATCATCGTGTCTCTCAAAAGTCTAAAGCATACTCGCTAACGTGTACAGTATATACACACATATTAGCTAAGATGGTCGCTCACTCTCTCTCTCTCTCAGGCTAGATCTACTGTCAAGTCCAAGAAACTGGCCACAAGGTCACTGAACTGCTAAATCCAATTATATGCAATTATTCAGTGTGTCTTATACCAAAGAAAAGAACTTTATCTGACCAGGAGAGAAGGGAAAATTGAAAAAAGGAAGCGGTTCTCTCAATGGGATACACTCCTTCGGCCATGAATTCCTCTCTGGTGGGGCTCTTTAGGAAGATCTGTGTGTGGCCTGCGTGTGCACTTATCTGCTTGCCAAGTTGCCAGGTTAGACAAAGAATCAAACTCACAGCAGAATGTTAGGATGATTAGGATGACTTATCTTTAATTTTAGGTTTGAATATTTTACCAGAGTAAATTAACGCCATCTCACATCTAATCTGCAGCATCACGACAGCACTTCAGAATCTGAGGGCTCGACAGAATACACCAAAATGACTCACATCATTTCCTGTGATTTTCTTATGTGCAGTGAAGCCAACACACCGATCCATCCAGCTCAACAACAAAAACATATAATGCAAGCATGTTAGGCATCGTAATGTCAACCCAAACCAACAAAACATGTTCTCAGAACATGATATTATGTAGTTGCTATACTGTATGAATACATTTTGTCTAATTAGGTTGTGTATTCAACATCAAAATGTTTACAGACCAATGGTCAGACAAAGGTTTGTGTGGACTGCAACGTGTCCCAATAAATGTCTTATTTTCTGGTTGCGATAAAAAACATAAAAATATCAGGATAAATTGAGATAAAAAAATAAAATGGATACACAATATTAATTTTGAGCTATACTAAAAAGGAGACAGTGTCTTAGAAATAGCCCATATTACAGTGTCAGATCAATCAATTTCCATGTAATTAAAACTAATTGCTGGGCTAAATAAGGCACCTGAAACTGGGATAAAGATTGATACCAGCTGTAGTAGAATGGATCTGCCTTGGAAAAAGAGTCAGGCAGCCAAATCAATAACTGTTTCTGAGTATTTCATCAGTGTCAGTAACAAAAGCATATAATTAGAGCTGCCTCAGAAATACCAAAATCAATCAAGAGGTGTTTTTTTCTTTCTTTCTTTTTTTCCTGCTCTGACAATTCAACCGTTGTGTGTGTTGTTTTTGTTAACAAGGTGGTAGCACTTCCTTGTCTGCATCACAATGTTCCCAGACGCTGCCTCCATGTAAAGATTCTGGTTTGTTTGCATTCACCTCCCATACTGCCTCCGTTCTCCGTACCCTTTCTGCACCTCAAGTATTTCCCGGCTCCTTCGCATTTACTGAAAGCGAAGGAGCTCGGGGAGGAGGCGAAAGAGTGATCAGTGTCATCTCCACTTCATTTCTATGATCAACGGCGCCTCTCGGGGCTCCAACCAACAGATCTGGGTACCTGGCACTTCTGAACATCTGCCACTGCCATCCCTGAGGCAGGGCGGCAAGCTGGGGCTGGGGCTCTACGCTAGTGCGGCGGAGAATAAGAGTGTATATGTGTGTGAGCGTATCACCCTGAGTTACTCGATAGGGTTATACATATTAATGAGCATCTGTGCTTACGGGGAGCACTGTTGTTGAGATGCTTTTAGTGTTTTCACACAGTACTGGAGTAGTGCAACGCAACAGGTGTGTGTGCGCATATGTTTGTGATGTAGCAAGTGCACATGAGGTAAAATTCAAAATGATTGTTAAATTCTCCTCAGATCCTAAATGGGAAACTAAACATAAAACAAACAGCACCCAAACTGGTGCTGCAATGAAAGTGTTTTTCAGAAAAGTTGCATGCAACTCAATTTTAACAGCAAATCACAGTTTTAATATCAATTCATGTCACTTTCAGTTGACACTGATAGCATAACCACTGACAACAATGGAAAGCAAAGAGCTCACAGCAATTTCCACAATGTTTATGGCTGTGCGTGCCTATATACATATTACATAAATTACAAAAACATTTCTAAAATGATACCAGGACTTCCTTTGGATTTTGTGTACGGAGGTCTCCATGTCCTTTTTTTAAGCATGGGCAATGTACACGTGCGTGTGGGCGTGTGTGTGCATGCGTGCGGCCTCCTCTCCTTATCTCCTTCAGCCAGGCCACTCTGCCAACATACACTCCAAAGAGCCCCTAGTTGTCATTCAAGGCGTCACACAGCCCCGAAAAATGTCACCATAAGGGGACCGGGGGGGGTGGGGGCGGGGGGCAAAGAGAGAGAAATACACAAAGAGATCGTGGCAAGTGGTGTGGGTTTGAAGCCCAACAAACCACTCCGTTACCTCAGCGGGGTTCCGTTATCTCTTCTGTTATACCTCGTTCTTCATGCAGCACCACCCGCATGCACACGTACAAGGTGCCTTATGTGGTGTATGCATTTACCTAGCTACACTAAAAGGGTTTCTAAAGGCACTGTTGTGACAGGGGAGTGTGAGAGGATGTTTGGTGTATGGTTCACGTTCAAAACATCTGCTCAGAATAAGTAGTGACAGCAAGAAGTTTCACAGGCCATAATTATGCAAATGAAAAGTGGGAAAGCGGGATGAAAAGTGATCCCAGACTTTTCTGACATACTGTAAAATGCCTAAATCCCAAACTGCCTAAAATGACGGAGGGGAGGGTCATAGAACATAGTAACACTAATCACTGTAAATCATGCAAAAAAAAAAAAAAAAGATGAGAAAAAAAAAGATTTTTGCTAAAATACCAATTTAAAACTACAGAAAACTTAAAACCATGAAATTGTAACTGAATACATTTCAGTTCTGGACATCTGGAAAATGTTTTCATGGAGGAAGAAAGCTTCCAAAAATGTGTAACACTGCTCTTGCTTGAGTGTTTCTTTTGATGTGTGAATGACAGATCATTAATCGAGCAGTTAGTTAAGAGAATGGCAACTTCCCGACCTTTCTGTAGTATTGAAAAATGAACACATTATTAGAGGACAAACCCGTTCATTCGGCTGAATTCTTCACAATGAAAATCCCAAAGGAACTTATTTCATGCGAGAAAGAAAAAAGAGGTTTATATGCAACATGGATTGCTGGGCTGGTGAACAAGATTTTGTACAGGACATGGTAGCTCCATTGGCGTTGTGTGAAGCTCAGCAACAGGTTGTTTTTTTTTTTTCTAAATTAAATGTGATTTGGCAGTTATATATTTGTTACCTGTACATATATTCCACACCTGTTGTGGTTTTGGGCAGATGTGTAAAATGCATACCTTATCTTGCCATTCATTAAAATGTACTGATTTGTGCCATGTGACCCAAAATCTGGTCAGGTTATGGAATGTAAAGTTGATGATGCTTATGTGACACCAGCCAGATAAAACAGTTCAAAGTTTGTAATAAAGAAAAAGAAATTATCTTATTGGTTAAAGCGATCCAGCAGATTTACTGCCATATGAAAGCAGGTGTCAGCAAAGTTAAACACAGTGAATGTACACGCTGGTATAGAGACTGCAAATTGTCCTGACTTTATGATTTTTTACAAGAATTATGCGATAATGAAATGCTGTATGGACGTCACAACCACACTCAGCTGAGGCTGAAAGCCTTCTCAGATTTAAATTGGAAATCTAATCTGGTACATGCATGTGATCAGAGTGGAGAAGACTCCATCCATGTCCCTATCTTTATCTGTCTTTATCTTTCTCTCTGTGACACACACACACACACACACACACACACACACACACACACACACACACACAAGGAGCAGAGCACACCGTGCAGTTATTTACCACATATACTTATCTACCAGGTTCTAGTCGAATGGCATTTGTGCGATTACCATCCCGTGGCAGCTGACAGCCCGTGTGGTGACAACACACGGTGACGAGTGGACGATATCATAAATAATGACTGCCATCCATTCCAACTGTCAGAACGAGCAGCGTCTCAAAACCGGCCGAGAAGACAAGAAAAACACAAACATATGCTCGCACACAGAGACAGTGATTTATAACCCTTTTACCTTCCGCGTGCAGGTGCACGGGCAAAGACCAACACACACACACACACACACACACACATACACACAGTCTTATACAGCACATGCACACACAAATAATATGCAAACATTGAAAACCAAACAGAGAAAAAAACTTTCAAACACCCACAAAAGAACATATGCCTGAAGGGATAGCGCAGAATCTTATTTGCCGTATCTTATTTGTCACGTCATCTAACGGTGAGTCATTCCGTTCCCTCCAAAAAGAATTTGCCCCTCAATTTTACATTTCTGTTTAAGACAGATTCAGTAAGGAATCAAATCAGCAGCAAACACATCTTCAGAAAACATTTTCACTTGTTGCCATTTATTTTCTTTAACTTAAGAAGTTTAAAATTCCAAATGGGTCATCGTATAGTCTAAGGCATACTGAGTATCCTTTTTTCTTTGTTCCTAGAATTTCTAAAGAAATTGGGCGACATGCCTTTAAATTTAAAGCTCCATCTGATTGGAACAACCTGCCCAGTTCACTTAGATCTATTACCTCCTTTCATTACTTTAAGGCATCTCTTTTTACTTATCTTCAAACAACCTGCTCTTGCTTCTAATTATACTTGAGATATCTCTAACGTGTAGGTGCATTTAAATGTAAATGTGTGTAGCTTTGTATGGGTATGTGTACATTTACTGTATGTATTTTGGCTTGTTTTTTTTTAGGAGAATCTGTGGGTGTGGGAGTGGCTAGGCCTGGGAGAGCTTTTATCTGTGTATGTGTGTGTGCATTTGTATTGTGTTTATGTAGATTTGTGTTGTAACGGAACTGGTTCTGCTTTTGGAAGCACTGAACAGACTAAAATGTTCCTGAATGGCCTGAAATATCCATTTCTTGTGAATCTATATTTTGAACACATTTCATCGCTGTTATCGTGCCCTCTTGAAAGCCCCCTGTCTCCCTTCTGCTTCTGCAAGAGATTGAAACATTCCATGTTTGTCACTGATTTGTCTTGACGGACAGTTCCATTACAATCTCTCTCAGTCCCTGGTGCATGCATATGTGTGTGCGTGACTAACCTACCATCTGTTCACACAAGCAGTTGTTAACAGGGAGTTGTACCTGTGATGCAAAATATTCACACAGGTAGACAGTTTTGCTGTAGCAGTTCCCTCCTAAATGTTTTCCTGTTCCATCGTTTGGGGATGCTGAAGCACATCATGGCAGATAATACCAAGCGGAAATGATGATGATTATCTTGTAATTTCACTGTGGAGTATTTTTAAAGTAACAACAAGTTGAGCTAATTGTCCTTATCTCTAACCGCTTTAAACACAGATCTAGGTGTGAGCATGTACATGCAATCACACGCTAGCAACTGCATGCATGCAACACAAGCACACGCTCATATGATACAGTATAAACTGAAATTATTGTTGTGTTTAATCAAAATGATTGCTTTTTGTTGATCTATAGATTTACTAGTTTCATACAGAAGTGCTCAGGGCATCAAGTGCATACTTACAGTGCACTTGATGGCATTATGTTTTATTTGGCAGCACAAGCTGCATCCTTGTGGTCCAGCTTTTTGCTCCTCACACTGATTCTCAAAGATCCCGTCGGTGACACGTGGGGGAGGAAAACAAAATCAGTAGTGGGACACTTTTGGCTGCTGTGTGAACATAGCATAGTTTTCCGTAATGATGGCTCCTCTCCAGCTACATGCTGTCAGGGCAGGCCTGCAGCCGACAGGGAAGCGATAAGATAAGAAACTGTTTATACAGCAAAGGCAGAATAAATTCCATGGTAAGGACCTCACAGTGGCCCGGTGTGTCAGATTGCCAAGTTGGCCTGATCTTTGTCAAGGCCTAGGGGTGTTATTACCCTGCTGTGGGTAGTAGCTCACCCTGCAAACCAAAAACCACTTCTCCCATCAAGGCTCATCCTCCTCTCTGTCTCTATGGTCTTCACAGCGAGCGGTTAAGGAGAGTCCTCACCTGTGCCTCTGTGGAAGAAACCTCTCCAGTGTTCTGCCTGCCCTCTTCTATTCTTCTTTCTCTCGGTGCTGTAAAATTTTCCACTCGATAATCAAAGAAAAGTGGGTTAAATGTCATGGCTGCGATGTGTGGGTACATCCAGCAAAATGTCTGGCCTCATTGTATACGGTGTGTCATTAATGAAATTGAAAAAATGTAGATGTATTCACTCCGGAAAGCTGTTGAATAACCAAACGAATATGGATGAGTTTCTGCGTTTGCCTAGCAATCAAAAAGATACGCCGCTGCATGTGTCTGTTTGGAAAATAGGAGTCAATCAGAAGTGGTGCAGACACCGTGGGTGTCTCTAACTCTTTCAGACTTGGAAACATTAGAGGAAGCCACTTCGACAATAAATGCTTTAAAGACACAATAGAGAATACATGAATTAATTCGCTAAAGAGGTGATTTCTCTATTCAAAGACCAAGTGTGGGCTGATTGCAGCCGCACAATGAATAATCACATCTTTTAAATCAAATTCAATGTGTGGGCTTTCAGGAGACTTCGTTCTTTGTAATTTGATTCTGATCTATAGGTTTGTGCACGTATGATTGACTTTGGACATACTCCATCAGCCTAAGAAGGTTGAACATGAACGTGAGGTAAGGTAAGGTAACATTGGGTAATAATTGCCTTAATCAGGCCAGGGCCTCCATCAGCAACGACTGAAGTGGATTTTATATGAAAAGCACTCGCTGATTGGGCACTCATGGTGTGTGAGATTTGCTCTGTTCTTTGTTTTAGTGTCCATTAGCTATTGATTGGCCAGTGTGAGAAGAGGAAATAGAGAGTCACTTGGAATAAACGCTGTAATAGTCCTCAAGTGCCCATTTTTTGGAAAAGTTTGTTTCGAAGGTAATATATCTGAGGAAATTTCCTTTAATAAAACATATTCATATTCACACAAACATAACGTACTTTTTTGTTTACTGCAAACAGAGGCAGGAACCTGGCATACTGTAAATTGCCAAGTTAATAAACTGATTTTCCTAGAACATAATAAAGAAATGGTATCATCTCTTTAAAAAAGTGGGACTGAGATATAACCTTATTTTTACTTGCAGTTATGTTTTTCTCTGTTACATTCAGATTGTTTGGATATTGAGCCCAGTCAGTTCAAATGTAGTCATTCCTCTACAATGACCCGTCAAAATAATTATAGGATGTCAATCAATGCTCAATCAATGCTACTGACACTATGAAAGGTTTTGGTGAAACACAATATACTTGGTGAACATTGTGATCTGCAGATTTATTTTTTGTCTTTTGTGTCTCTTCCTGCCAGAATTGAACACACCATAGCAGTGCTTTGGCAAACTGCAGCGCGTTTACTTCTTGACGTTTTTTGGTCAAAGTTACATTATCGCTGCGCAGCACTGATTTTCAAACGGCACATGCAACCACCTCTGAACCCTCGGATTTCTCTAGTAAGCTGATTTCTCAAACGTCATATAAACGGTAAATCCATTTCCTGTAATTGGGGTGGGGGATTAGAAAATCCTGATTTCCCCAGCTAGATTTATCCTGGAGAATGAAGATTTCATGGCCAGGTATACTTTAGGTTTCACATGAGGAACGTAACAGTGGAGCAGGAGGATGAAAGAAGAGATAACTTCATGTAGTGATGTGTACCTCTAAAGTCTAAATAAGTTGGCTTCTATCACTGAACATTTGACTATTTGATAAATTCTGACATTTCGCGCTGCAAGGAAAAACTGTGCTCCGTCTGCCTGCTGCAACACAGACAGCAAAAAAACATCAGGACCTCCGGAGCGACACAGTGTCTTCTATCACTAATACAGTTAAAATAAGAAAGCCATGGTTCCAAAATAAGGTCGAGGTTAGGGGAGAAACCTGAATACTGACCTGCTGCATGTATATGCAGGTTTACAGTAACCAGGCTACTACAGCACATGTGTTCTCTAATTACCTGTATAACCTGGTTTCTCTGAGCAACCAGGTTATGTCTTTATTGCCCCTGCATCAGACTGGACTATACCAACATATAGACATCAGTCAAGTTGTCTGAGAGTACTCATCCATTCGGGGCCATTGAAGACACATCGCCAGAACATTTGAAATGCCTCTTAATGGCCTATAATAGCTTCTGAGTTCTGACTTGCTATTACACCACACACTTCACTGCAGCTGGGGAAATCTTGAGAAACCACTTCTTCCTTTAGAGCAAATCAAAGTTCACTGAAATGCACAGAGACAATAAAACAACAGAATAGCACACTCAAAGTGAGCTGCTGTCAAACCGAAGAACAAGGGACGAAAGCTAAAAGCATGTTTAAATAAGGATCTTGGTAAGTCATTTATAATAATTGTCTGCGTCTCCGCTTTGCCTTCCCACGAGATAAAGGGAAACGAAGCAAAAGGAAAACTTCACGCTGGCCAGCATCACCCTTGAATAAAGCCAAGCTAATTTGGGAACTAAAACCCCTGGATGCTTCATTTTCTGATGACTCACATCCAAGCCCAATTTCCTGGATATTTGATGAGCAGAACGGCTGCACCGAATACCTCAACATAAAAGTAATAAATCAAGACGATTCCTTCCCGTTCCAGATAAAAGTCAGGCAAGTAAATTGACATTTATTTTTGAGCCAGGGCTATGCTTCCATGATTTAGTGCAAAAATACAAGGGACAAAAAAAATGCCTTGGGGCCACAGAAAAGCAACATATTGAAAATTAAGTAGTGCAACTGAACGCTTATACAGTTTGCTGCAAGTTATAGTAATCAATAAAAATGCTATTTAAGCTTGGTTGGGGTTTGTGGAGCTTTGTAAATCTTGCATATGCACTCAGCGCATTTTAAGTTAATCATATGTTTATTAGAATATTAGGGTATGACCATGACATAGCAAACAATATAACAATAAAAAACAATAAAAAGCCCCTAGGATAGGTATTTGTCATACTATTGCACAGTTACACCAGATTCATAGTGTATTTTACTACGCATTATATTTTATTAGAATGCATTATGGATCCTCCAACTACTCCTCAAGTGAAGTGTTACCAGTCTGTATGAGCTGTATTAGATTCTGTCACTGTGCATGTCAACCAATTCGTTAGCTTGGGGCCACCCAGTCAGGGGTGTGATAATAGAAGTAGGACAGAGAAACAAAGACAGGCAGAATACATGTCAAGTCTTGACTTGATACGAAGCCACCAGACTGTGCTGCTCCATGCATGAATCGCCCCAAAATAATGTCCTTGATGGGAAGAGTATACGTTTCTACTCCTTGGCTGTACTGTAGGTACCTCTCCAGCATGACCACAAACACACACACACACACACACACACACACACACACACACACACACACACACACACACACACACACCCCTCCAGGATGAAGAGATATGTATTTACGATTTTTATAGCATCCACTATTTGCATAGGGGTAAATAAGTGTCATGAAATATTTATGAGGTGTCTGATGTCATTTCAAGTAGAGAGAAAGGGAAGGTAGAGATGCAGGAGGACAGAGGAAAAGTAGGGACCCCCAAAAAAAAAAAAAAAACCTCAATAATAATCTCATACAAAGTCTATAATTACTTTGTCATAGGTAGCTCTGTAGCTTTACTAGTCATGCCATCTTGACATGGATTTAAGATGTTTACTGTTATGTCCTGCAATGTTTGTTAAAATAATTATTTTAGTTATCTCGTGTTCATGTTGTCTCGTCATTTCCTGTTTTATTTTGATATTCATGTATCCCTCTCGTTTCAGGTGTTTTGACTTCCTGCCCCCGTGTGTTTCCTGTCAGTCTGATTGTCGTCCCCCGCCCTGATTGTTTCCACCTGTTTCCCATTACCTTGTGTATTTATAGTCCTTGTCTCCCTTTGTCCTGTGCCAGTTTGTCTTGTCTTCCTGTTAGAGAACCAGTCATCAACCACGTCTAGAATCTTCTTTTGTGCCCATGTTCGGGTCTAGTTCTTGTTTTGTTCTTCAAGCCTTGAGTGTCTTTTTCTGTCGTTGGAGTGGTTTTCTCTTAGATTTACTATCTGGTCAAGTTTTGGTTATTTTGTCCTTGCAAAAGTGATTTTCTGTTTGTTAAACCTTTCACCAGTAAAGACTCTTTTTTTTTTTTGATTTTGATACTCTTGTCCTGAGGCGTGCATTTGGATCCTGCTCTTGTGATCAGTCGTAACAATTTACAGCACAAAAGTGAGTTGGTATATTGATATTGGGTCTGCAGGATAATATAGGTACGATATAGTTCTGACTCGGTTCCTTTTCACCTGTGTTGAGCCCATTTTATACTGTATGTGTGTCACCACATTTATGTCAACAAAATGAATGCATATCTAGTGAAGACTGTTTTTAACTGAGTCTCTGTCAGTGTAAAGAGGCGCAGAGAGCTGCTGAGCCAGACGAAGGAGAAGCTTGAGTGGTTCTATACAGCCTAAAAATAATACTGTAATGGATTATAATGGGGGTCATTAGATTATGTATGCATGTGTTGGCCATGTATGTGTAAAAGGAAGGCCGGAGACAAAAAGACAGTGAGAGAGAGTTAGTATAAAAGGTTGTGTGGAGATGGCAGGGTGGGGTGCCAGGGATTACACCCCCCCCCCCCACACACACACACACACACACACACACACACACACCTGGCTGCTTCATAATTCAAAATAGGCACCTTCTTTTTGAGGGTTTGGCAGCTCAGGTCATATAAAAGCAGTTGCACATTTAATGGGTGCAGCACAGAGCTCTTTGGATGTCTGAAAGTCAGAACACAGTGTGAAACAGCTCCAGTACAGGAGCAAATCTACTCCCTGACAGAGACAAAGAGGCTAATGGCCCTATAAGCCCTGGCACCAGCATAGTTTATACACACTGCCAACAGTAGTTGTACACACGCTGCTCTCGAACAGATCTGGGTCCAGTGGATGACTACAATAAGACAGTGGCATCAAAAAAATGAACGCTTGTTATTTATGTGATCCTTTCACGCACAACAGCCCACAATGAGATGAATGATTACGAACAAGGTGCTTCACTCGCAAGTAGAAATTGCTCATCAACATGTTGCGGTTTCTATAGAGTGTCTCTGCTGCAGAACTGAGCTGCTTATTACATGTCACAACATTCAGTTATTTTCCATGAGAGAAGAAGAGTTGAGTCACATCTATTAGACTTGCTGTATGAGTGGGATAAACAGTGCATCTGTTACTTTGGAGATTCAGATCCTTAGATGTGCTAATCTGTATTGCCTAGGGAAGGTCGTCTTGATAGGAGTTTAGCAGCTGTGGATATAAAGTGTACAGTTCACTATGGAGAACACTAATGGCTACTAATAACACAGGGTTATTATAGGGTAAAGTCGGAAAAAAACGGGGCAGAGAGGACAGTCCTATTGGGGCCCCCAAATGGTGACAATAATTAAGCAGGGAAATAGCAATAACAAGATATGCCATTGTGAGTGTCCTCTGTCTCCCATTAAGATTGTTGTGGCAGTAAATAGCAGGTAAATTGGTCTCTTCAGGGTCTTTGGGATTGCTTAGTGGACTAATGGATAGTGGCCGTCTGCTACCTTCCGATACACTTGTGTAAAAATCCCAGTTAATTTCTGCTAATGTTGAGGCTAGCCGTCACATTTCCTGTTTTGTTAACAGTCAACAATCGCCTCCTAGACTTTACCTTAACATAGCAAACCTGACTGTAATATAAAAAACAGCTAAGAGAAAACTGCCAAGAGAAATGAGTATTAAAATATTGTCACTGCAGTCTTTTCATTACACATTATAGAGATTACCTAGTGTCGAGTGAAATGGAAGAACAGCAGTGGGCAATGGCAACAAAACGGCACACCAACTTTAAGTGGAGTACAAAGAATCCTTCCTGTTCCTTTTAAAACTGGGATCGATGCTACAGGGAACAAGGGTCAATATGAATTTGGTGGAATAATAGCTGAATGGTCCTGAGAAACCAGGACTTGTAACCAAGCATCTGGGGGGGGAAAGTTAACAGACAGGACTGCAGACATTTTGGCCTCAGCATTAGTACTCAACCTGTCGTTGTGTTGTTTTTTTACCCTCTTGTTTTTCCTTCCTTTCTGCTGGAGCAAGACAGATTGCACTGCAGATAAAAGGTGCTCTTACTTTTACCTATGCTGCTCAACAGAGAGCAGCAAATCTGTGTACATGGCTGTAAACATCAAAAGGGCGACCATGTTTCAGATGGGCAATATTCACCAAACATGACATGTATTCTAGATTTTAATATACATGTTTTTTTTTTGAGTTTTCCCATTTGGAAAAATCTCTTTCAAAATGAATAGGCACTAACTTTAGTTACATACCGTAACTCCAGATTCTTTGAGAACAGGCTATCGCTAATGGGTCCATCCCATTAGTCTACGCCCACTAACTACGTGGGCCCCACCTCGGTCTCACCTTGTGTATAAGTTGAGCTAAGATCGAACAATCTGCTCCCAAAAACATCTTTTTCTTCAGCTAGTTAAAGGAACCAGCGGGGCCCATAGCTTAGATGGCTGCTCCTATACTCTACTAACTTTTTATTTCGTATAAGCTTCGCCCTTTGAGGCTATCACTTGCGGGGTGACGGCGAAGCAGGATGTGGTCCGTGCCCCACTGGGTCCATCTGCTACCCACAAGCACAAACACACACCCACTTCACGTGTGCCATATCAACTCAGATTCCCATGTAGGCAAGATTGTTTGTCCTGCTGCAATCACACCTCTGGGGATTCCTTTCAATCCAGACACAAATGTATTGTTTGCTGATATGCAGTAGCATGAAGAAGCATGACATGACTGCCTTGTTTGACTCTGAACTTCACTCTGTGGTTCTTTGGTTCTGCCAATTGAAAGAGATGTCGATGCTGAAGATACACTTTCCAGGACTTGGTTTCAAGGGATGGTGGGTGGAGTACGTTTCTAACCTACCACCAGTCCAAACATTGAAGGCAGGTGGACTCAAGAGTGGGCATGTGTCTACCTGTCATACGTTGGTTGGACATGCATTAGTCAGTGCTGTCATAGTGCCCACTAAACAGTGGCAGGCAAAGACAGACGTATGGGAGAATAAAGGGGAAAGAGCAAAAGGAGAATGACAAATTGTGTGGTGGGGGCGTGAGCTGAGCTGAGTGAATTGGGAGAACGTGAACTTGACTTGAACAAGCCATTCTACATTCTACAGAGAGCAACTGAAAGAAAAACATACCAGAGCAAACTGATTAATGTTCCCAAAGCTAATTTCAAAACAGCATAATTTGGGAAAATGCTACTATAGATGTCCCAAGCCGATCCTAAGTATCAGCTAAAATAAAGCTGATCAAATTCCAATCATTTTTCTATTTTTTTTTATACCTCTCTAAAACAGTTTCAACAGAAAACTGAACATCATAATCTTTATAAAGGTAGGTAGGGTTGACTGCAGGATTGTTGTATTGGACTGCATTAGTTTTAGCTAGGTGTACCTAAAAAACTGGCAACTCAGTGTATGTTACGGTGTCAATGTGACCCTGTCCTGATATACTATTTCTAATAATCCCTCTCATTTTCAACATGCTAATCTTTACGTGCCATTTGTAATAGGTAGGAGTCTGACACTATGATTCCTATGCCCTTAACGTAACAGCCCGCTCTGCTGACCTCATTTGTGGATCCACAGTCTCTTTAATGTGGTGCTGCCCTGCAGAAATGGGGTCTAGCTCATAAAAATCTAAGGTTTACAGGGTGACTCTAAAATTGAGCATAACACAGCTCAGTGCAGCCATGATCTACCCCTCTGTTGAGTCTATGTGTGAGCAAAGTGCATAATCGACATTTGATCAGTTATATGCCATATCATTAGTACGGTCACAAGGCAGCATGCCAGGTTCTTCGTTAATAAGTTTATACTGGTGCTGTCGTCCTGGAGACTTCTGTGAAGTGGGCTAATAACATTAGTTGACAGAGCAGGAGGCAGCCTGAACAAGACAAACAATAAAAACAACAGGAAATCAGTCATGCTATTACCTAATCAGAGTTCTCTTTATCATAGAAAGAAAAAAAACATGGAGGGAAAAAAATCAACCTTTTTCTGTGCTTGCATAAACACAGCCATTATCTGGGTAAATAATTATTCACAGTGTGTGTGTGAATGTTGATTACAGCTTCCCCCTGTTGTGTGTTGAGGGAAACATTCACTCATCAAATATGGATGAAATGGATGTTGATGCTTTTCATCATGGCACTTAATCATGGCCTTTAGTAAACAGTAAGGGCAGACGGGATATTATATGGTGACTGTAACTGCTATGTAGGCAGGTAAACACTGGTTGGTTTGCCTGCTCAGTGTGTGGAGATGGTGAGAAGCGATGATTGCGTTTAAGCTGAGCAACTCCAAGCTGGATATAGATGCTCTTTAAATGGTAAGGTATGGTTCATGACAAACGTTGGAGCTTGTGGAGACACTTCTTGGCGTTTCAGCACATGGAACATTCCATTACACCAGCTCATGGGGGACGTAACACTGTCAAAACTCTAAAAACTCTCAAAACTCTTAAAATAAGAAAGTAATGTCTATTAAACTAGCTAGATAGCTAGCTACTTACATTAATCTACAGCATCTCCATTGGCTTGCGTGACGCATGTGAGCATAGACTTGGACGCGAGCCACTGCAATGATGGGAGTGAGGCAACTAATGTCAAGGTTAAGAAATGGTATGGTCCATTTTAGGGGCATCTGAAATCATATTACAATATTCTACCAGGCATGAATATGGGAAATATATTGTAATATTTACGATTACAGGTAAGAAGGATATATAAATGTTTCGACCCCGTCCTGTTGCTTTTACCTCTTTTGGTGGGGTCCAAGTCTTAATTAGGGGGGGGAGCAGACCCCCCATCCCCTCCCCATAATTCGAACCATGTCTCTACTCATGCGTAATGCTGCTACAGTGGTGGAAAAGCTGACCTCAGATGACAGTTGAGTGTGCATTTGTCTGCATGCAGCACTGTCATCTTGTGTACACAGTTCTGGGCGCAATGACACTCACAGGCCTACAATCCCCTTACTTAGCAATATGTTTATCACCCTGCCATAGATTTCCTCTCAAGCTGAATGATGAGCTGGAGCCGGCTGCAAAGCGGCACACACCCAATTACTGCACGAGTTTAGCATGCAGGACTCATCGACTGACAGTGCACAGACAAACACAAACCACAGAGATGGAAGAAAAAAAAAAAAAACCCTGTATCACCTGAACGACTATCCCCTTGATCCGCACTTGATCTTCACTTGTCTTCCAAAGGCAGGATCAGTGTCAGGCTAAGGTCAGAAAGTAAAGGCAAGGGGCCTTTGGGGAGAAGGGATGAGTTTTAGCCCTGAACCACAAGATAAGATCAAGTTCAGTCGGAGGACAAATTGGCAAGTAGAAGGGAATACAGGAAATGAAGGGTATTTTTGATCACAAGTACACATGGAAAGAAAAACCTGCCTGTATCTGATCAGATCTAAGTGGCTACCTAGTATAGTATGCAAAGCTGCTAAAAACCTAGGGGTAACATAGCTCCTCAATTGCCACATTACTATCCTCTACTTTCCAGTCTACAACAAGGCAATAAAATCCAGCAGCATAAAAAAAAACATAAAAACCATAGTGTGAGATTGTACAAATCTGTTACAATAGTTCAAGTCTTTTGGAAACTGAGTAATCACAAAGTTCTGCTCTTGTTCAGTGTTTTGAAGTGCACCAGCAGTAGCACATACACAAAAAGTAGTCTCGAGTAGCTAATTACTATGCAGGAATAACTAATGCTTGTTGAACGCACTGGTGTTTATTTTAAAAAGCCATTACGTAAGGTAATGAATATGCGTATACTCTGGGGGCCAGCGGCTCAGCAAGCTTAGTGTTTACTCTACTTAAAAAGGGTGCTGCTTGCATTTGGGCTCATTATAAGCTGCTCTGTATTCAGGGTAAAAGTGGGTGATAGTAATTCAAGGATTTGTGATGTATAGACTGAATTACGGTAGTGATTCACGAAGGATGCGCAGCAGACTGCTGTAGATAATATTTCTAATTCATTTCTGATTGAAAGGACTGACCAGGTTGAAAAAAGCTTTCAGCAGGAATGGACCCCATGGCTGTTTTTTTTGTACTGCATTTGATAAGCTTATCTCAGAATGGGCATATGCAAGTGTGTGAATCACTTGTGTTGCTGTGCTGAATTGAACCTGCGTGAATATCATGGATTAAAATACTTAGTGTCCTGTCTGCCCACCTTATTCTGCAATCAGAACTCTATCACAGTAACAGAGACAAAAATGTCTGTCCATGGTGGTGGTGGGACTAACGCTGCAGCTGTAGAAAGGGCAGGTACCCTGTGAAGAGGTGAAAAAAGGGAGGAAGGTGGAGGTGTATGCGACTGGAGCTGGGGCTTAGCATTGCTGCCACGTCCACTACTCTGACAACTAATTTGCCCTAACATTTCAGCAAAAAGGTCAGACAACCCTCTGCCCAAGTTTATGAATAGTGTATAGGGGCTCTGTCTGATGGAGAGGAGAAACAGCGAACAAGGCAGGTAGAAGGTCTCTTCATTGACTTAGCTTAGAGAGAGAGGAGGGAGGCTGCTCTTGTCAGTGTCCAGATGGGAGCTGCTCTGTATCCTCTAAATCAGGAGTGGAGTTCTGACCTTATCTTATTCAACTGGGCCACTCGCTTAAGGCGCTGAATTGTTCCGCTTGCACTCTCTAGTGCCTGCCGATTTCACAATAGGACCTTTGACAGTGGTAAAGAATTAAACAGTAAAACACATACAAAAAAAGAATTCCTCGATTGTAATAAATTCTCCCTGCATGCAGAAGCATGAAACCTTAGGCGGTTTCTGGTTATGCCTTTGGTCCTCTAGGATGTAAATAAATGTGCTTTCACACACTGCTCTATATTTATATCTTAGGGCATTAAGGCCACAAAGCAATCAGAGACTTCCTTCTACTTGAAGTTGTGGCTCTGACAGTACAGGAAGTGCACTTCCAATTGAAGAGGCGGTCGCAATACAGCCGGCAGTACTATCCACCTACACTGGTCCTGAGAGGCGGAGATATGGACTGAACATACACTCACAAAAACAGGTCAGCGCTGGCTAAAACTTCTCCAGATGAAGTTAAACAATATTGACTTAGATGAAAAACTACCCCTCTCTCTCTCTCTGCCTATGTGAGATAATCCAACACAGGCACAACGTGGGGGAGTTGTGAGGAAAGCCCCACTGAACTGAGAAATGATAAATTAAGGACTGGAATGTTAGTATCACAGTGCACAACATAATTCCTTTGAGCACACACTCATGAACAAACAGGCTTACATTTACAGTACAGTACAGACTCTGCACATTAAGCTAGAAGATTAATGTTGCTAGTTTGTCCTCCCACATGTTACCCTTTTACTGTCTCCTGGGCTACTCACAGGGTCACATGGCTGCAAAGTTGCCCTTCCTTACCAGCCATTCAGACCACGGTCCACATGAAAACACCCAATTCCCAGAATGCCTTCTGTCCAGATGGGCCGAGCCAGCGACACTTGTTCAATTAAAGGCATCAGGGGAGACCTAACCACTTCATTATCTGCAAGCTGGCCCCACATTGATCAGCCTGTCTGGGACCACTCACAGCCTGCGTGACGGCTTAATCTGGGCCCTGCACATGGACACGTTCTTTCACTCACACACACACACACAGATTCACATACTCAATCTATTACAGAGTTATGTGGATATACTCTGGATTCTTCACAGGTGTAAGCATGTTTATTTGTCTGTCTCAAGTCAGCAAAAGAGGACAGAGCAAAAAGAAGACGGAAGAGGTTCTGGGGGATTGGATCGGTTTCATTCATTGCCAACTGTCAAGCCATGAAAACAAATGGTTGTCTTTCTTTCAGTTTCCTAGTGAAACCTGCAGAAATCAAATTGCTTGGATAGATTTAAAGGCCCAATCTGGAGTGCAAGCTTAGCGGCCACCTGTGGCACCAGGATTGGTACACCACTTGCTTTCTTCTATGTTCATTTTGCAGGACTGATGGCTCAAACAATCCTGAAAATAAAACTGCCTGACCTGTTGATACAAGGACTCATGGTCTGAATTTCAAATAGAAATGGTACCAAATACAGAGTTACAGTTGGTCCAAAGAATGTAGCAGAGAATGCATTTGATTTGATCTAAATATACAAAACAATACGGGCCATATTCTGCTTCACCTAGTAGTTGGTGAGATCATCCACCAAATTGAGAGCTTGGGTTTGATGGCCATATCTCACGTTCAAAGCCAAAAGCTTTGGGGGTGCTGCACATCTTAGCTGATGCTGTATCACAACAAGTGGTACACCCTTGGGGGATGTGTATTAAAATATATGTTAGAGACATAATGTGAAGACTACAATGGTTTATGTATGAAATTCATAGCTACACCAAGGTTATTCCACTGACAGTCAACAGCGGCGCTGTCCCTGCACCTCCCTACCCCAAAGACAAACACACACACACACACACACACGGCTGAATGATCACATGGTGTATAATAACACATTGTGGATGACACTGGCTTAGTTGACAATATGAAACCCTGGCCTAGCTGAACAGTCATTAACAGTGAATCCTAGTGAAGTATCTAGGCCATGTCTCCTTCCACTGAAACAGCCTGCTGGTTTGACGCCTCAGCTCTTGAGATTTCCCCCAACTCCTCCTCTTCCTCACTCTATCCCTTGTCTCTTGTTTTCCTATCCCAATATATCTATTTCTTCCCCTCTTTGCACTCCTTTCCTTTGCTCCTTGACCCTCATCTCCCCTCTAACCCCTGTCCTCCCTTTACTCCCGTCATTTCTACTTCTCCCCCTCCAACGATCACATGCTGAGAAAGCAAGCCGACCAGGCCTAAGCCAGCCCACTGCAGGAGTACTGAGGGTCTGTGGCATTAAAGCTCCTCCTCTCTGGTCCCCGGAGAATTGGAGAGGCGACAGATAAATAAATAAGAGCTGTGCGCGGTGAGGCTTTGTGGCAGCTGCTGAACAAATTCATGGTGTTTCTGATAACAACTCATCATAGCGGTTAGGCCACACTGACAGTGGAGAGAAAAACAAAACAGGGGAGCCCTGTCAGCAGGGATGTTGTAAAAGGGACATTTCAACTATTAATTTGTCTCAGCGACGTCTGTTTTGTTTCTCATAAACTAGTCTGCAGCTGCACACAGGAGGCCACAAAAAGCAAGGTTTTATATAAGAAACCTCAGTTGAGCAAACCTTGTGAATAAATCCAGGGTTTGGCTACTCTACAAAGCATTTTAACTCATGCTAATTGAAGCCCGATAGCCTGAACTTTTAAAACACTGACTGAGCTCACACCAGTTCACAATGGAGAAGACAGAGAGTTCGAGCTGTGATGCTTGCAGTCGCAGAGCAGCAAATATTAATCAAACACTGATGAAAACAGTTTTGTGAAAAGTTTTAATAAATGCAGAAAGAAAACGGGCCAAAGAAACTTAAGCAGGACATTTTTATTTAATCAGTGGTGTGCGGACCCTGGCAGGAGCCATACTGTGATAAATGAAGAAAAGCCTTGTTGTACAGTTTGCTGAAGTGTTGACTTTGTAATTTTGTCATCCAGTTTGAATCCAGGATGGACTCATTTTTCAGCATCAATTGTGAGCTGTCTGGAGCAGCAGAAATGCCCTATAATATCTATTACCAGAACACTTGCCTCTAATGTGTGCTGCAATATAAAAGTAATGTTAAACACATTTCAAACTGGAATGTAATGAAATGTCTTTGTTTTGCCAAGATGGTGGCCATTTCCATTTTTACACCAACTAATAAAGGCTGATTTTACACAGGGAAAGAGAGCGCTCACTCAGTGTTCAGTTTCTAATTATGTGAGTGTGTAAGTGACAAAATGACTTTCACAGACTGCAAATAGTGGCTTTCAGACTGGTGTATATACCTTGAATAATAAAATGTTTAGGTTTGTCCTTAGCATTTATTCCACTACTTTATTTATATGGATTTTAAAACAAGAAAATGGTTAGAGATCTACTCTCTATATCCACAGTAAGGATCCACAATGACGGTGCTGATAAGGACCATTTGTTTAATTACATTTAATGCAGATTTATTTCTGAGCTACGAAGAGCTACGAACTGTCTAGACTGACACAGATTTGACCTCTACATTTAAAGATGGCAATCCTTGCCTTTTTCAAATTGTGACATATAGCTAAATATCAAAAATCCCCTATCTATTTCACTATATGGATGTTTTTTGGTTAGGGATTAATGAATTGGAGAGTTGGACAAAATGTGTTTCAGTCTGAATTTACGTTCATGGATAAACTGGTCCTAATCCAGCAAAATCTGACTAAACCTGTGACTTTGCAGATGTGAGCTCAGGGCTGTTGCTGTAGGGAGAAGTTAGACTAAATTGTTGGCTTTAATCTAAGAACACTAAATCCTGGGCTTATGTCAAAAACTAGTTATCCACATATGAAAAATGAAGTGGAGAAGCTTGTTCAGTCTATCTCCAAGGCACACACCATGCACTTTGATATTAGAGACAAAATTAATGAGGCAAACATAAATCTGGATTCTTAAATATGTTTATCCTTCTTGTCAGTCGAGTGCTTTTAGCTCCTGCATTCCATAATCAGCAAAAGCTAACAAATGTAGGTGGTCTGGTTTTGTATGATGTTTGTCATTTGAAAGGATTCACAGATTGTTTTGTTTAGATGGACATTTGTCTTTTCCAAGCACCTATTGCATCATGGGAAACAAACATTTAAAAGCCTAAATTCTGAGTGTTGAAAATATCATTTTTTATTATTTAGTTATTATTATTTTTAATAGATCTATTTACATTTCAAACCGCAAGGGCTTTATACAACAACCAGCTCTGTGGCACGTTTTAATTATGGTGTGTGCATCAACAATGACAGTAAAAACCGTTGGCAATGTGCATTCTTGGTTAACGGCTGTTATATTACGCAAGATATGTTTGGATTACAGCGTATTTAGACACACAGAAACACAGATCAGGCTTTGACTAATAAATGTGGAGGTTAATGTTCTCTGAGTGTTAAATGTTGTGATATTTTATTTATCCCCTGCTCATCCACAGGAGGGTGAAAGGTCAGGATCAGCTACAGTGCAGCAACCCTCCAGCTGTTAGGGATTGTATTGTGTTGAAGTGTTTACTGGCAAAAGGCTTGAACAATGACGTCAATCAAACAAAGCCTTTAACCCAATAGAAATGCTTTGGTTTGCTCTGATTTTCCACTGAGACAGCCGTTAAAAGCCATAAATGCGTCCTTCAAAACCTCGTAATCATAGTGACCGATGCCGTGTAACCTTCCCTGCCATTAATCGAGAAAACACACATGAACTTATCAGTGTTTAAAGTTCAAGTTCAAATCAGACCACATTTATTTTTTAAAGGTAACTGAATTTAACTAGAAAAGCAAAAGGTGGCGAGTCAAAAATAACAAAACAAACAAAAGAATAAAGCCAGTACCAAGAAACAGAATAAAACATGTAGAGAGAGCAGGATGGTGATTGCAAGAGACAAAAAGAAAACAAAGTGATAGGAGATGGGTGAGGGAGAAACAAAAATGAGGATGAAGGAAGAGAAAAATACATTCTCCAATCTATCCTACTTGAATCCCAAAAGAATATCATTTTACATTCAAGCGGAGGGAGGTCCTCAGTGGCAAAACAAGCTCACTCAAGTGTTACCATTTTCCCATTATAAAATTGAGGGAGGGATGAGGAGAGAATAGCTCTATTCCCCATTTCCCTTCTTTTATTGGTCACTCTCATTCATCTCGCCGGCCTATTGATCTCAATTTTGCCAGGCCATTTCTCTCTGCACTGCCTCAGTGCCACCAACAGCCCTTCATACATAATTGTAGGCCTGCTAAATGAATGTTGGACAACAGATAAATGTAGGCCTCAAACAAGAGAGTCGAAACAAGCGTTCACCTGGTGAATGCATCAGAGTGAAGAAGCTGTTTGCTTTGGACTGAGAAAGAGACTCAGGCGGTGAGACTGAATTTATACGACAGTGTGGTATTAGACATCAGAAGGTCTGGGCTGTGATGGGAAGTCTGTCTTGTGAGGAACACATTTACACACACTAAAAAAAACACATGCAGACACCTATGAGAAAGAAAAATGTGGCAGTAACCACTTTCCTCAACCTTTTGGCTTAGCAGCCGGATGGAAGTGAGAGAGAGTGTGAGTGCTTTTATTTTCGTAGCGCTGGCTGTCGGCTGGGGGACGGGCAGGAGATGGACTTTTCACCGGCCTCTGCCCAAATGCAATCTCTCACAGTGTCACCTGGCCAGCATGGACTCTTAGCTTTGCAGTCAGTGGCATTTCATGGCATAATTGAATTCAGAAAAGGCTGCAGGTACACAACAGGAGTGTTCTAACAGTCTGAAAATAATGGCAAGTTTTGTGGGGAGCGAGGAATGTAGTATGAAGCAGTGACTCTTGACTTGAGCAATGGACAAATCTGGTTATGAAAGTGACAGTGGGAGGAAAATAGGAATGTGTCAGCTTCTACATATATCCCCAGCATGCCAGTCTATACACACACATTGGCATTTTGCTTTATTTGACAGGACAGTAGAGAGAGAAAGGAAAGGCTCTATTTGGCTCCAGCATAAATAGAGTGGCAACAATCTTGTCAGTTCAGACAGCTACCTGAGGCAACTCTTATTTCGTTTTTTTTTTGTTTTTTTTTTTAAATTTGTGCTTTACTGGCCAGTCTGCAGAAAGTACTGACATTGGAGACTCAAAAGGGACAGAAATGACTGAGGTGCTCAGGTAATAATTCAATTTCCCACCTTCACCTGTTAATCTAATCTGTTCCCAATAGGGTTTTAACTGCACTTTTAAACCGCTGCCAGCATTGCCCTGGTAAGTTAATCTACTTTGTACATTAGTTACTCTGATCTCTAATGATAGTGTCAGACATTAAGAGCCTCCAAAAGAATGAGGCCAAAGCTTTATTAAGGACTTACAAAGGATGCCAACACCGGAGTCGTGACATGTTGAATATATTCTAATATGCGGGCAAATAAATGTCTTCCAATTCAATTACATTTCATAGCTGTAAAAACAAGTTATAATCTAAATGTCACAGTGTTAAATACACTAAATGTGGGCATCGGTAAATAAGCCTGGACCCACCTCTTATTCCCTTGCATTCTGTTCTCCGGTTCACTCTATACAGCCTTCAATAACCCACTAAAAAACTCCATTTCACAGCTTCCTATAGAGGCATCTCGCCAATAAGTCTCTTAGCTACAACCTATACATTTATTTACCAGAAGAGGGAATAAGGTGATCAAGATGAAGAAGAGAGGACAGAAAAAAAGAGCGGGAGAATTGGTAGAAGGGAAGAATGGAAGAGATGTCGAGAGTGCAGATAGGTGGCAAGAAGACAAAACAAAATGGGAGATTGATGAGACACGGATAAAGCTAAAGATAGGTGTAGGGATAAGGGGATAGGAAAAGAAAAAAAGTCATACAGTGATAGCTGTAGAGGGATCAAAAGGAGAGGAAGATTACTAAGACTATCCCTGACCGGGCATAAATTAGTTGGTGAAGACAACCATACGAGAGACGAGGCAATATAAACTCCAAACACCCCATAACCCTAAAGTCCATTGGGAGATGCTTAAAAGACTTTTCCTATTTCAAAAGCAACAAAGGCACAGGGGTGAACAGCACATTTTCATTCTAGTACACAGGACAAAGGAGTACTTTGAAGAAAGCGTTGAAATACCCTCCAAAGCTCATTGAGGTATGTCATAGTAATACAGTAGTAGTGCTGAAGTTACGACTTGTGTGTGGTAGGTAGAGGGAAAACAGTCAACTAAAGGTGGTTGATAGCAAAAAAGTTATGTAGAATGTAATGTGCTAAACAGTGGTGTTGATCATGTTGGTTCAAATCATATAAAGGCTGCTGCAACTTTTCAGCTACTCGAAAGTGCTTGAACAGAAAAGATTAAATGAGTCAGAAGAATCTAACTAATTTGGGGAACAAGTTGACAAAGCTCTAATATTGAAAGTCAACTAAATCCATACTGTATATCAGATAGAGGCTTAGGTAGGGAATATGTAGCAGTTTAAACGTTTTACAGCACTGTAGTGTGCAAATGCAAAAGCAAACAAAAAGTCAAGCAGAACAGCAAAATCTGCACCTAATGCTCTTCACACACACGCATACAAACACACCAGAGCTCCAGGCCGCGCATCGTCCAATCCATTCCTCTCTCCATCATGGCAAACAGTGTTGTCTGTGGCCACGCATGTTGAAACTGAAGCATCTGTGAGTTGCTCCCAAGTGGACGCCCACTCCGTCCCTTTAGACTTTGTTATCACAAAGAGAAAAGAGTGTGAGCTGAGTGGGGTGAAATTAACGTCTTGTGAGAACAGGCATGGCCAGACTTTGGCTCCTCGAGGACCTGAGGATGCTTAATCTCACTGCAACATCTGGCAGAGGCCGGGCAGGCAGAGGCAACATCAAGGCATCCTGCTGTCCAAAGAATCTTGAGCAATTTCAGAGCTGAAGAAAGACACCATTCAGTTCTGTTCCACCCCTCCGCTTCTTCCTCATTTTCTCCTTCCAATGAGGTTACTGTGTGCATGTGGGTTTCTTTATTTGTAGCCTATTATTTTTGAGTGCTTGGGAGTAAAAAGCTAGCCAGCAATCTTCCACAATCGATTGCTTTGTTTGAACACTGTAAATGCCTTGTGCGTTCAATGAAAAATGCACAGTTAAGCTTTATTGATTGGAAAGAATGGACAAATAGCTTTGTTATGCTATGCCGTTATATGAATAAATGCCTATCATTCTCAATTGCTATTGCTATGTATCATTTTTCTTTTTCATCACCCAGGTGGTCGGCCTTTTAGCCAATAGTATTCAAAATAACAACAGCAGTTGCAATTTGAAAAAGGATCATGTACAAGCACCATTTGTTCCAGAAACAAACAAAATCTAGGTTAATACCACAATGACATCAGTACATTTAATATTTGCTTTACTCTGTTTTCTCCTTCTGGTGCCTTGACGCACACACATTTAGAGAACATTCAAGTTTTTGGTCTATGATTTTGTTTTATTTCTCCTAAGCAAATAAGAACAAAATCCATAATCTGGTTTGGATGATCCAAAGTAATCTCCTATAACTACAGGCCCCACTCAAATCTATAATCCTGTATCTCTAGCTAACATCAAAGTCCATTTTTTACGCCGGGGAAAAGAAAAAAAAATGTTATTGCCCTCCCCCGAAGGTGAGATTAAGTTGGAGGTCTGCGTGGCTCAGAGAGAAAAGATCATTAGCCTTGATCAGATTGATTAAGATCAGCATGGGCAGCTCGGAACATCCTTCACCCAAACAAAGCACCGGGTCACTAAATCTATCAGCCAGTCTCAGAGGCCAGCCGCACTGACCAGGGTTAGACTTGATCTGTTACTGTCCGATTGTATATGAGCCGTTTTTCTCTCAGCTGTGTTCATGGTCATGGTCTGTCAGGCCATCAGTTGGAGGAAAATTAAAAATGGCTATCCTTCAGCATCTGAATAAACAGCATGCATTTTACTGCCTGGGCAATGTATTATTTCTTCATTTTCTTTTTCTCTCTTTCACATTTACATAGTTACATACATTCAACCCATTCAAACATTCAAAAACATTCATCAGTACCACTACAGTCTTTCTTTATCAACCACTCTTAGCATCACCAACACAACCTGGTGCAGTAAGGTGTTCAATGCCTTGCACAAGGGCACCCAGTTGGCAGTTTGCATTTTCCCAATAGATCCAGGTGGTTAAAATGGCTACTTCTAGGTCACAAGTCCATTCATCTAACCTCTAGGCTAACACTGCCTTCAGCTTTAGTGTCATTTCTTTATTAGCCTCTACAGGAACATCACTGCATCAGGCAATGAGGTAAACCTGTGCTTACATAATGAAACTATACATCACGCATTCAATCCTCTAGGGAGGGGACATGCTTGGCTATCCGTGCACACAGATGGCAATGCGCGGCTGGCTCGCCAGTAAAAACAGGTCAGTGTCGCGGGCAGATCATCAATCGAGGCCCTACAGTGGAAGAGCGAGGGCCACCGGCCGCCTTCCAGGGGCACCGGCCTCTCTGGGGCTTTCAACGTCTCTCTGCATCATCAATCTCAACCAACCTTTGCGCACATGGTCACCGACACTAATTAGACCAAATACGTTCACAGGGAAACCCTAAAAATAGGAGAAAGGAGTGCGGTTGCACTCTGAGAGTTCGGTATCACAGACAATGAGCCATTAAATAAATCTATCAAGCTGTCTTGATGATACACAACACACTGGGAACTGGGAACACAACTCCTTGTTTTTAATTAAATTACAGGACTTCAGAGAGCATAAATTAATTGAGGTGTTGGAATTTACATTTTAGGACCATCTCCATAAAACACTGTATTCTGACCCTGGAGTAGGCTGTGTTTTTTTGAGTCAAACTAAACTTAAATTCTTTAAAAACCCAAGAGTACTTTCATATTAGAGTTATGGCGTTGCTGGAGTAAAACACCTAGACCTCTACACAAGGAGAGGTGTTCCCCTCTCAAATTGCTGGGAGCCCACATAATTAATAGGAAGCTTAACCTACAACACATGCCCTTGCCCAGTGCAAAGAAAATATCTGCAGAACGTACTTCAAATCAGTAAGAAAACTACTAGTGCTGAGCTAAAAGGCTATAGGCTTGAGTGATATTGCCTTGACATACCACAGTCCACAACTTTTGGTATTGTGGTATACTTTGTACTATAACTCTGAACTGTACGTCTCTGTGATGTGTTGGAGAGTCTGGTTGTACTTCTGTAGTCTGATGAAAGCTAACAGAGCACCCAGGGTCACCCGGGAGTTGCCTACCCTCCCTTGGGTCTGTCACAGAGTGAAATCATCCCTCTTTATCATCTCATTCTCCACCTTCCCTTCTCTCTCTCTCTCTCTCTCTCTCTCACAAAGCCTTCTTGCCCCTCACCTACATCAGTCTGGAGGGGCTACTCCGTCAGATCCCTGTTCCCTATACCTTCCCCCTGACATATTCCTATCAAGGGCTTCAGAGGTACTGACATGGGACCCGGCTGCAAGGGCGCTCACACAAGCACAGACATGCACGCACACGTTCAGTCATTACAGGAGGCTTGCATCGCTCATGTAGGAACAAACTGAGAAAATGCCAGTTTCAAACAGTCTACAAGTACACACATTCTACATACGAGGCACAGACCAGAATTCAAATAGAGTTCACTGGGTTAGCTGATAACAATGAAGTGACACTGTGACATATGGTTTTATATTTCCAATTTGCAACAAGATAAACAACTCATGCTTGGTATAAAGATTGAGAAATAAATGCAGCATTAACGTTTTCAGCTTTAAAGAAAACCTGAAGCAAGAGGGTGTTTGCCATGGTGATTTCCCCTGCCGGTTCAGGCTGTGTGATTGGTAATCCATCACCTCGAACTCAGCAAGGAGGAAATGCAACTCCAAAGCATGCAAACACGCGCACACGCCCACACCTAGACACCACTTCCCTATTCAACACATAGATTCAAAAAAGCTTGTTTCTGTTATCTGAGTGTTTGATATGACTGACAAACAGACCCAGTCAGCCAGTGGGTGAACCTCTTACTGAACAGTGCAAAGTGCAGACAGGCAAGCTATGGCTGATTTATCCATTTAGTCTGCTACATCCAGCACTGGTTTAGTGCCTGGCCCAAGGGCTAACGAGGCCCCTCAAGGGCCCCGACTGGCAGCCTCTGTTCACCTTTGTTGGAGATATAGGACAGGGAGGAAAGCAGGAAGACATCTCAGAATCACCATGTCATATCTTGTTAACTTTAACAAAACCTTGTTACCTGGTAAATTGACTTAAGATTGCCAAGCTGCCAAGTGCATGACTATACTCCTGAGTGAAATATACAACCATATGCTTATATCTATAGCGATAAACCGCAATAAAAACAAAATTAAATGAAGAAAGACAAGATAAAATAAACAAGAGATAAAACAGAGATAATTTTGGTTGTACATCCGTCACTTTTGTCTTATTCAGAAACTGTAATTTAGGCCCCCTGGAAGTCACTTATAACCGCAGTCCAAACTGACAATGCCCCTAATGCATATTGCATTAACAAGCAGCCAGCATCAGCATCCATGACAGCATTAAAGGAAGCCATCAGAGGGCCTGAGGAGTAAAGCATCAGTCTTACCTTCAACAGCATACTCCTCAGCTTCAGGTGAGGGTCCAAAGGGAATACATGGAAAAGAGAGAGAAAGCACACAAAGAGCAGACTCATTAGATGTTACTTTTTCTTCAAATAAATGTCTTCCTATTTTTTCTTCAAACACAATCTTTATGAGGTGAAATCTAAATAAAGATGATCAATGAGGCTTGAGATCTCGGAAACCTGACAGCAAAACAAAATTAAGTCTGCTTCCCTGAATATGTAATCTGATTTTATTTTTTCCTGTTGACTTTCTTAAAAGCCTGCAAATGGCCCAATAATTTCACCAACACACATATTACCCTCTTAAAGAAATGTAATACGAGTGTGGAGAACCCTCAGCCAGCATACTGTAACCACACTGCCTCCCATAGGAAACAGGAGATTTCCGTCAGAGCATCCCCAACTGAGAGACACTGACTCTCACACACTTCTCTCTGGCTTAATGATACAGTCAGGGGGAGTCAAAGAGATCAGGCTCCAGCAGGACGCTCTACTTAAAAAAGCTACCCTACAGCAGCAGAGACCAATCTGTAATGCTAGAAAATAAAACTGCAGCAGCCTGCCACTCTAGAAACCCCGTGTTGGAAGATGAGGCGCTACCTAAGAATGTAAAACAGCCTCTAGCTTGGCATGGCATCCCTGTGGAGAGCTTGGCATTTTGATCTGCTGTTGTGGCTGCTGGGCCTGGGTCTTCATGGGACACTGCTGTATTAAGTTGCAGCATGGTCAATAATATTTTTTTATGACTCTACACTGCACTGGTTCATTCTGTTTGTCTGGTACAGTATTTCAGTCAGCGCATTAACAGCTGCAGGCATTCTGTGACACAGCAACATACAATTTATGGAAAACTTTGAGGTCAAGCTAAGTGAAACATATTCTACATTTTAGAGCATCAAAGGGCAAATCTATTGTTATATATATGGTCCATATAAGCCCCATGCGTCGGGAAGCCTACATAGATACAGTTGCTTTTAGCATTAAGATCTGATGATAACAGCAGCCATTTACGAATCTGAAACGCACCATTGGGTGCCCAGCATAGCTGTAAAGTAAGCAAGTCAACCGGATTTTCCATGACACACCAGCACAGTTCCTGAAAAGGGATTCTCTTGAATGCACCCTCTTGAATTCAACCATGCATGGACCAAATCTTATCTCTGCTTATGAATTCTGTACCAGTATTGACCTCCATGAAAGCATCTTCAAATATAATCAAAGATTTAGCTTAAACAATGATATTACAGGTAACTGAAACCACAGGGTTAATAAAATAATGACTCTGGGAGATATAATATTCTCTTTTTGCTCCACTCTTGTCCCCCCTCCACATGGAGCTAGGACACCAACCATGCATCAGCAACCCTCAAGGACATCTAAGCAAGACATCGGGACTTCTTCAGTTGAAGGACGGTCACAGTATGCATCACCTGCTGCCTGAACTGGCCACGGATCAACGTGGGCTCTGTCACAGTCCAGCCGGCAATTTTTGATGGCTACTACTGTAAAGAGCAGAAAGGATACCAGCACGCTGATTGAAAGCCCTTCATGAATGACGGAGCATTTGCCAAGCTGAAGCATGGGAACCGTGTTTGTCTGATGTGGAGTAGCGGTTGTTTGTATAATCACTGGCCATGACTCTGCCTTTCCTCTCGTCTCATCTCTGATCATAGTCCATCATCCTTTCTTTCATTGTGCTCCCTCCTCTCTCCCTCCCAAGCTGAAGCAAAGGATGTTTGATGCACAGTAGAGGTTGTTTATATCATCACCGGCCATGACTCTGCCTTTTGCCTCCACTCATCTCTCAACATAGTCTCTAATCCTTTCTTTCTTTATGGTCCATGGCTGCTGTTGACACTCAGCTTCATACTCTATCTTTCAGTAAAACAGAGGGAAAGTGCTTCTGTTCCAACATGTTCTCACTCCCTGCTCGTCAAATACGGCAGCTTGGTCAGTGGCCCTACGCTTCAAACTATTACGCTCCACGTACACCTCTAGCGTCGGTTTTGCACGTGCAAGGGTCCGAGGTCAAGTTAGCAACATCAATAAATAATAAACAATGAAGACAATAAATATGCAACGTCCAACTAGACTTTCAAAATAAAGCCTGCTGAGAAACATTTTACATTTAATGAGTTTTGGAAGTGCAGGAAAGGACAAAGTCAGGTGACCTTCGTCGTCATTGTAACAATAGTCAGGTGACCTTCGTTGTCATGGTAACAATAATAAACACTAACTTGGTTAACGTTGTGAAATGGTCGCAGTTTGGTTAGCTTTAGGCACCAAAACTATTTAGTTAGGTTTAGGTTTTTTTCCAACCACCCTGACCACCTCCCTATGCAGACTTTTCCTCCTCCAGAAATGACCCTAGAGGGGTACCTGTAGCGTTATAGTTTGAAGTGTATGGCCAACGACCACACTCCCGTATCTGACGCTTTGGGAGTGAGAACACATTGTCTGTTCAAAACGTTTTTTTTTTTTTATGCTGAAACACTAGAATGTTTCTCTTGGATAGTCTGGATGTTGTTTTTTTTTTTTTATTCAGTTCATGAGTAATAGCACCCTCCTCAGACTCTCCCAACTGTTTTGATAGGCAGAAAAAGGGAAAGAGCATTAACGTCTTGCATTATGTTCTACTTAAAAGCAAAGACACATGTTCAAAAAGAGAAAAACAAGAAAATTTCAAGACATCGTTTTGTGTTCGCACTTAAAAGCCTGATAAAACAACTTAGAATGCAGCTTGAAATGCAAAACATATTTCAATAAGTTCAACCTCTAGTGTGTCAATAAATCACATTCAAGCTCTAAAACTTTCTCATCGTTATATTATTGCACCTAGGAGGACATGCCTTATCTCTTAAGAACATTAAGAATCATCCTTCAAGAGGTCATGCTACAGGAAATGGCAAGCACCACTAACTGTTAAATCTATACCATTTCAACATTGACTCTTACTTGAAAGATAATCCTTTGAGCGAGCATTGTTTCACACTGGTAATAGTTGTGAAATCTAGCCTTAGGGACGAAATACGATTTCAGTCAGACACTTGGTGGGATATACCCCATCTCTCTAAGCTTGTCCCTTTTATCCCATTGATAGTTTCCTGCAGTCTACCACCCATTATCTTTATCCCAGAGCTGTTTTCCATTAGGGTGTATCCCACATAGCCTCAGGCTTTCAGCTCCACTGGGATCCTAGTCTTTTCAATATACTTTGTGATTCATATGGGAATGTGCTGAACGTTTTTAGAGGAAAACGATCAAAAGCTTTTCTATGTATATGTGATGCCCCAGTGGAAAAATGGGGCCCATTGCTAAGAGGAATACAAATTCTTTATTCTAACCTTTTCCACCCAATCCAAGACCAGAAGAAATCTAAAAAGCTGAAATGCACACACATTTAGTCAGTCAAATTGGACATTCTTTTCATATATCTCTAAATAAGTTTGCAATATCTCAAGGCAACAAAAGTAAAATTAATCAAGGAGACAGTCACATGGTATAAAAGAGAGCAGAAATCAGACATGAGCTGCAATAAAAGTAAAAACCAAAGTAAAATTCAGATGGAAGCAGCAGAGAAGCTGGATTTCTTCACCAATGAATCCCAGAGGGCTTTGGAGGCAAATGAGAGACTTTTCAGACCTAATCCTCACCAAGCTAACTAAAGGATTTACCGAGGGGAGAAAAGCATGCCTGCATTGAAAAACAACCCCCTCTCTATCACTATCCTCCCATTTCTTTGCACATGAAGGAAGCGACACAATTAACTGTTGGTTGAATACAAAAGGAGCATGAATGGGCATAAAGTAATACTGCAAATATTGCAAAGTACAACACTAGTGCTAAATATGCATAGCAGTTTCAAAGATATTACACTTCAACCGCAGGTTAAATACCATTTAAAAAGTATGTAGGAACTATATTTGAAAAAAGATATACAATATGAGATATGGTTGTACAAAGCACTGTTAGGTGACTAATAACGTATTCTGAAAGCCATTCTGTCAGAAAATATTCAGTCAGTTAATAAGAGATGTGGCCTTAGAAATCAACCAGTGTACATCCTGAGAAAAACAATCTATTGTGACTGCTGACTTATTTTTAAAAATCATCATCTATACTTTTCAGAATAATCATCTCATTATAGATAAAGGGCTAAAGCACAGCAGCAAGTCATCACAGAGGGAGTTGAAGCACAATATCACAGGCATCAAGAAAGTGACTGTATATCTCTCTCGCACTCAGCGGGAGAAGCACATGCAAATCATGCAGACATCAAGGCCTGCACGCTCCAATACAATCTGACAAACTTTTATGAACTAGCCACAAACTGTGAAATACACAGTGGGGTGTGTTTGTATTTGTTTTTATTTATTTATTTTTTTTTAATAACAGTAATTGACAAGCTATTCCATGTTAATTTTAATAAAACTAAACAATTTAATATTTTTTGGATACTATGTATATGTGTGTGTGTGTGTGTGTGTATATACAGGTATTCAGTATTCAGACATGGGTGCTTTACTTTAGATTCTGAGGCAGCTAGTAAAATTATATTTTACCTTGAGGGTAGCTGTGGTACTGTTATATTTGTTGCAATGTGAATGCCTGGTAACTATACTGGTATCGTATGTACGTATGTTTGCATATGTATAAACTGAAAGGCTACAAGAGCGCCTGGATGATAAAGTTGATGTTAATTTTGAATTCAGCATGTTTAAACAAAGACTGAATAAGCATGCATCAAAGTATTTGCATCTGTCATCAAACACAGTTCTTTTTTCCCTCAGACACAAAACCGTAAATCATTGCAACAACTTAAAATAATAAGTAGGACACATAGTACGTAAAAAACAATCAGTAACCTATCGTGTTGTTATAAGGACAAAACAATTTCAAACATTTCAAATGTATTTTAGCCACTAAACATATTTTGTCCATAAAGTGGTTCATTTAGTTAATACGTCCATCATGTTTTCCAGCTGCGGTCTACCCACCCTGTGATTTGTAACTCAAATGTGGAATGAAGCTAATACGTTACCAGAGTGGATATTGGAGCAGCACACAGTACAACATTTTCTTTGGGTCAACACAGGTTAGCACACTTACCAAAACAATGCTGGTTAGAGTTATAGTTAGAGTGGGCTCTTTTTACCTTACTGTACTGAATTCTACATAATATACCACAGTGTAGCAAAAATCATTTGACATATCTGTGTCTTGCTTTTGACTATTCCAAACTTCAAATGCAAACCATTATTTTACGTGGCCCCTGTCTTGTAAGTCACTCTAGTTGCACTGGAAAGACTTTTAAGGCTATTTGACATGACTTCAGAGAGCCACTGAGGAAAAGAAATGACAACATTAGTGAATAAAGGAGACAGAGGAAGTAGAGAGAAGACAGGCAAATGGATAGAAACATGTACACACACACACACACACACACACACACACTCCCAGCACCCTTTTTCCTCCATCTTTACATTCTAATCAGACTGAGGCTTTGTCCTGAACTCTCCCACATTGTCAGAAAGTTTCTCTCTGACTGACAAGCTAATCCGCAAGACATGGCCTTTGCAGATTTCACACCAAATCTCGAAAGCAAAACACAAAACTTCCACCCGACAAATGTGCAAATATAGTTGAGGCTTTCTAATCCCGATAAAGAAAGAAAATAAACAAATTGACTGATTTATCTAGCAACAACACAACATATACAGTATTCCCCATTTAATACAGGATGTCAGGAAGGGAAAGAGAGAAGGGAGGACTGGGGTTAAATGGAAAGGATTAGAGAGAAGCAACCTTAAACAGATGTGTAAGGTTTTACTTTACTGAACAGTAAGAGTCTTTTCCATCAGAGCTGTAATTAAAATGTCCTGTATTAAAGCAATATTTGAAAATATGGTATACTGTATTGTCCACCTTTTTCAAAGTAATGTCAATTAATTTATGGAAAATAAGTGAACATTAATAATGGAACAATCCGCATTGGAAACAAATGAAATTACTGCAACCTAAAGATGTTTTTCACTTGCATAAAGAGTTTAAAAATATGCGATTTTAAGAAACACTATCTCTCTTTAATCCCAGTTTTAGCTAGTTTAGTAAAGGTTATAATGCCTCCTATTTGGATATGTTATGCTTACACAAATATTAGGTGTGTGTTATTGTTATTGTCTAAATTTCCTAATTAGTTGGGGAATGTTTTGTGCATTTGCTAGCTGCCATCGCAGTTCATCTTGCCTTAGAAGCAACCTGAGGCAGCTTTACCAAGGAGGCAATGCCTTTGTCTGATTTGTTTATTAAATGTAAGCCATGAGGAACAAGCGATTGGTTTTTTGGTGCAGATCAGATTTGTAAAGGATTTGTTAACACACTGTGGTGGGTATTTAAAAACATTTTCATCCTGTTCTCATGAACTTCTGTGCATGTGAACATCTGTAGCTATGTATTTTAATGCAGATCTGGATCCCAATTCCAGATCTAACTGTTGTAAAAATGCTCTATTATTAATATCAATTTAGAAGACTGGTCAGCCTAGGCAGAGTTATGCACTCTGAGTGTATCTAGACATGTTTCTTGGCATCTGTAGTATTTTCAGACTTAACAAAGAGACACTAGTGCAACCTCACACAGTGCTGACTCATAAAGCAAAAGCAGGTTTCAGAGGGAGGTCAGGGAGAGGTAATAACTGGAGAAATGAATGGGGTTGCACCTCTTCTGCCAATGTCATCACAGCGCTGAGAGTTAAAGTTAGGGGATGGGGTAAAGGCAAAGGTTGACATATCAAATCTCTCAGACAAGGTTCAACAAGGACAAGGTCAGACAGAAATAAACAAAGAGAGACAGGAAGAAACTGTAAAATAGAATATAAATTGAAAGTGGAGGTAAAAACAATCCTTCCTATGCAGTGATTAGATACTAGAATAACCTTTATTTAAAACTGAGTCATCTTTAATGTGTGGTTCAATAATTCAATGTAAAGCTCATAAATAAAACCATTTTACCATACCCTGTGAGAAGGAGCATGAGCTGTAAAACAGCATAGCAGCTGGATTACTTCAGTCTTTAAAAAAGAAAAACAAAGAAAAAAGAAAACAGCAATGATGTGTTACAGCAGGGGAGAGCAAAACAGAACTGATTCCAAACAGTTCAAATGAGACGTAGGCTAATTAGGAAGAGATCATCGTTTGTCTAATAGGAGCCGACTGGGGAGGGCGAGGAGGGAGAGGAGGCAAAAAGACAGTAAAGAAGACAATTTGTTGATGCTCAGAAAGATCGGCGGAGGAGCTAGCAGACACACGAAATTATACAACCCAATCTGTTCTGCGAAGAGCAGCAATAAAAAGGTTCTGCGAGATCAAACCTAGCTCGAAATGCTGTTCCACCTACCAAAGGCAACCTAAATAACAACACATGGATGTTAAGTTAAGTTTGTAAGGTGACTTGATTTAAATAGATAATTCCCATTCCACTTCCAGTTCCTCCTATGGCTGTCAGGTGATTGACAGGAAGCAAAGTGTAACATAATACAACACCCATATGAAAGCACTCAACTGAGGCACAATGAAATTTTGAATGAAACTGAATCTTTGACTAGATCAAATGAAGGCTTCATGTTTGCGGTGATGGATTGTATGGCTCTGTCTATTTTCAAGTCTGTGGAACATGTTTTTCCACAATATACAAGGATGGGTGGAAGCAAATGGCTTCTTATGAAGTGAAGAAAATGAGCACTCATATCTCTGGCTCTGCTGACTGTGTGCAGACAGCAAGAGGAAGCAAGCAGACCACTGACCAAAAAAAAACAAAAACAAAACACAGTGATTATCCTTCACAGATTAAATGCGTGGTACCTGTGTGGTAGAGAGAGCTTAAAAACACGATTTAAATGCTAACACCACTATACAATATAAATATTTTAAACTGGAAAAAATGTCAGGTACTTCATAACACATATTTGTGTGTGTGTGTGTGTGTGTGTGTGTGTGAAACCAGGGAATGAGTGTATCTTTCACCAATCAAGCGTTGTTCTGGCTTGGCTGCCTTCCTGTCCATTAGGGCTCTCCAGCCTAGCGGACTTAATGACATTTGATTTTTAACTCGTCTCATTTTTCACTACATTAAACCTTGATTTTAAACTCCATTGAAGTTTGTATTAATATCATTCAAGTCTCACCGCAATTAAATTCTAAAGTAACGACAAGTGCTTAGTTAACTAACAGATTCATTTAAGAGAGGAGGAGAAGCATTCGCAGGTTTCTATTCAAGATTTGCCATGGTGAACTGTTTTCTCTACACTCACTGATGACCGCATTATGAACTGGAATTTATAATATTGTTGAAAGGGATGTCATTCATTGTTACACTCGCATTACTGACAAAAAAGAGACCTGGGTTGATGGGGTGATGAATTAAAGGAAAACCACAGTCATACATCGTTACACCCTCCCTTCAGAGCACTCCAGGTCAAATTTTGCGATCAAATGTTTTAGTGTACACAACCTGCCTTGTGTAGTTCTACATTAGTCAGTGATTTCCCTACATTTCCCACAATGCATTTTGACAACCCCAAGACAATTCTGCAAGTAGGTGGAAACAACAAGCAACAACTGAAGCTGAGCATATTTAGTTTCATCCAGTGAAGAAAAAGTGAGCACTGAACTACACCATCCAAACAAAACATGTCTTGCGGCTGCCTAGCATTCTGGTCTATTAAGGTTGCTGTCAGTGGGATATTCCTGCCTCTTCTACAGCACAATGAGTTTCTCCCTGTATGACTGCTCAACACTGATGTAAAATGGCAGCTCTAGCAAGCTCTTGCTTTTTGATTATGAGGGGCTGAAACCAAAAGACATTTACTGGTGTTGTTTCAGATAGCTGGATTCTTTTCCGCAATTAAATTGCACTCTGGCTATGCTGGAGGTATCTCAACGTGGCATCATGTCATCTGTATTTGGACAGTTATCTGTGGAGACAAATACATGACCAAACAGCAGATTTGCAAGCTGTGTTTTAAGGGTGATTTAAGTTTAGGCTTTCAGGAGTGCATTTGTTTAAAAGAATTATAATGATAAACCAAATTAAAGGTTTAATTTATTCTCCCTGAATATAGACTATTTTCTCTACATCTAGACATATATGACTTTTTATTACAATTTGAACAGAGTTATTGTACTCCAACTAATCCCTGTTTAAGATGACCTACAGAGATTTGTGTCCATTGCTCCTGAAATCTCCGACTATTGTCATGAACTCATCAAATGACATGAAGAGATCATGTTTCTTTGTCCCCCACTATCAAATCCTCTGTCAGATTATTTCTTCCAATGAATAAAAAGGATTAGATTAATATACAAATACACAAACATGCAAGATTCAGATTGTTGGAGAGCATTGTTTTGTGTTTTTAATCAGCGTTCGATCTGCTACAGGATGTTATATTCTTCTCTCTTATTTCATACTGAACGTACTGTATGTCCACTGCAGTAGCCTCTGTGTTGTTTCATATGCTGAACCAATTATCTACATCCACTCCTCATAAACAAAAGTGCTTATTACACGTGATGAAAAATGATCTAAAATGTGAAGGTGAAGAGTGCACGGGTATCAATCGAAATGAAGCTTATAAACTATTCTTCATCACTTCATGATGTACTGACACAATGGAATCACAGAAATTAGAGAAAGCTATTTGTGGTAACAAGTCAAACTGTTAGCCTTCAAGCAACTGCTATAAAGCACAGAAGTGAGTCCCAGTCAAACGGGGGGCGATTAGCTCTTGCAGAGCAGGCCTGTAATAAAGCTAGCATTTACAAAATTGAGTATTGGCTGCAAAACTGGTCTAAAAGGAGAAATGTGGATGACATCATTGGCTGTTCAAGACAGCCTGCCAGCATAATCTCTGTGAAGCCCCTGCCGATTTGAAGCCCCTTTCTGAGCCATCAGCGGTAATTAGACATCATCTGTATGTGTGGCTGCCACACTTTGGAGACTTTACTTTTTTAGGTTTCATTCATGCTCTCAGCCTGTATGACTGGTGTAAAGAAAAAGTCAAACGACTCATTTGACGTCAAAGCATTGCAGTGACATTTCACCCTGTGGGCTCAGCATCTCAAGTCTTTAACCCCATGGCAAAGACACACTGCAAAGACGTTTCCATGTGTAGCTCTAAAGACAGAGCGTAATGCAAATGGTGCCGGGGCTCGAGATTTGTTTCCCACCGGGGGTTTCCCAGTGCTAACAACATGTATACTTATGATGCTCTGAGGTGATTTGGATAACAGGGTTCACCCAGATGACACATAATGTTAGGTTCAATCAGCAACGGTAGATCCACCTCATTGATGTCACTAACTGTTAGCTGGCAGCCACTCAGCTCCCTCCCTGAGCCCAACAACTGTGAGCAAAGACACATCAGCACACATTAAGTGACATGTTTGCTGCTCCATTTCTCTACCAGACCCCTTACTGAGAGGGCTGATGCCTCTTGCTGCTCTGATCATGTGCTCTTTTGTGATCTAATGATGTGTTTCTATCATGTTTAATTCAGCTATGTAGATGGCTTTTATTAATTAAAAAAAAAGTCTCTATGAATCACTAAACAAGGCAAAAAGAAATATTGTATTAATCTGTCACTCTGCATTAAACCCTGTGTTTAAAACTGTAGTCATATGGAACATGCATGTGTCATAAGATTTCTTTTTTTTGTATAATTGCTGCAGGAAGGTCAGGAGAGGAATGTTGTGGGACGGGAGGAGGTGGTCTGACAGTTCATCGATGATAGCAGCGCATTAGTATCGACACCAAGAACTCACTGGGGAGAGCAAATCTTATCTTTGCAAAGCTAGGAAGACAGGGGAGATGGGAGTGAGGGGGGAGATAATGGGAAAAGAGAGGAGTACGGGGGGGGGGGATATGAGATGTAAGAAACCTTGGCAGAGGGCTTATCTCTTACGTGAAATAAGAAGAGGGATGAGACTGAGACTGAGGACTGTTGTTTAAGGGTGGGGCATTGAATAGAAATCTGCACAATTTGATGAAACAACAAGCCGTGCAGCAAAAACTTTGAAACTTATGAAAATGGTTAAAGTTTCTGGTGCAATGTAACTAACTTTCCAGGGTCATGTAGTTGTTTGATGGTATAACTGGTGGTGTGTGTAATTGCCCCAATGTAGACAACAAACATAGACAACTGACTTCATGTTCAGACAATTCCAAGACAGCTACAATGGAGTTTCAAGCCACCACGGGGAGTTGTGGATTATTATTATTTTTTTGACTGTGGATAAAAGCCACCGGTGTTTGCCATTAGACCCGTTGCTTCTCATCACAAAGATTATCTCCACTCTCCCATCCGTGACCTTGCATTTTGTTTGAAGAGAGACAGCGAAAGGACATAGTGATGTGTCAGAAAAAACATGTGGTTGCACAGTGTACAGTTACAGTTTTGCTAATAAGATGGCTAATCATCTTACCAGTGGCTTCTGTGTAATGTTGATGTCTCTGTAAGACAAATAAGCAAATAAACACTGTGTGCCACATATTTTAAACTCAACTGAAAAAGTCATGTTAACTGCTTAAATGGAATATTTTTTTAAATGATCTCTAATAAGTGGAAACTCCCATGCTTTCACTATTAATATAATTATTATCCTCTGCATGTGCACCATGTAAACCAAATGCTGGATGCAGTAAGTCAACATTAGTTTTTTTGAGATGTAGGCTAGGCAATATGTTTGAACTCAATATCACAAATTGTTTCCAATAATAATATACTGTATATCACAATATTGCAAATAAATGAAGAAAGTGATGTTCTGTGCTACACAAGTAAAAGTGCCCCACGGTTATGTTTTACATCAGACAAAACCTTCAAATCCAACAATAATGTATTTTCTTATTTTCTAATTAAATTTTTCTTAGAATCATTGATTAGGACAAGACAGTTTTATAAAACAGATCCCCCAATATGATCATATAATCAAGATACGATACATCTGAAAGTCAATAGATGTAAAGATTGAATTATTTCCCAGCCCTAGATGTCAGACATCATTCTGGACTCTGGAGGACTTTCTCGCGAAACTCACTTCAATAAGTCAAGGATGGGAAAGGAAAGATAATGTGTCATACACAGCATGTGTTGTATGAATCACTGGTGGGGCTTTTGACAAGTGCTACAAAAATTTGACCCTGCTCAACTCTTGTTACCTGTATGAAGATGTATTCATGCTCTGACACCTCAGACTTCTTGTGAAACATGTCTTGGTGCTTTCAAAGCCACCTGCGGATATAAACGCCTACAGCTCGACGAAATCTTGAAGATTATGGAATGGCAGTAGAAGGCAGAAGAAGGCAGCCAGATGATTGTGAAGGAGACACTTTGCCAGGGATTTGTGTTTCCACTTTGGGAAACATAGGGTATCTTTTTTCTCCTTTTGCAGTAGGAAACGGTGAGTTGTTTGAACGGGGGAACTAACACTCAGAGTAGCTCTTAAGTAGTGCTGCTTTGCATTTTAAATGTATATCGGCTGTCAAAATACTTGTATAAAAAAAAAAATGAAAGCATGGGGTACGATAATACAATTTGAATATCAGTCTCAGTGGAGGATATGTTAGGATTTGTGGGAAGAGTGCCAGAGATATTTCTGAAGAAGGAAAAAGGAAAACATGCACAAACAAGTGACAAGGCAGCCTGGAAGACCAACAGCATGCAAGGGAGGGGGGGCACAACAAACAAGCTGAGAACAAAAAAAATGAAGGGATAATAAAAAAGGAGGAACAGTGGGGTTGGGGGAGGAGGACAAATCTCTTAATCTCTCTTTCTCACTCTCTCTGGCTATGTTTGTTTTGTGCTGGTTTTGGCCTCAAGTCGGCCGTCGATCCCCTCGTAAATTGCCTGTGTCGATCCAGCCTTACAAGCTTCCACACATTCCCTGAGTCCCTGTTAAAATGGTCACGCCAATAAAAGCCCATTCACTTGTAATGAATTGAGAGAGAAGCTAAAGACTAAAGGGGCTGATTTAGTGACAATTGTTGATGATCCTCGATTGAGTTAGGATTGAGCTAGCAAGCCTCTCCAGTCCTACAACATGGCTGGCATTGTTGGGGATTTCTAAAAGAAAAAAAAGAAGGCTGCCAATTCCCATTCCTTCTCATCCATCTCTGAAACAGACTTCTAGACAATGTACAGTAAGAAGGGAAACACCTCACCCTAGAGTCACTGCAGACATAACAAAACAGAAAGGAAATAAATGATCATATGTCATCTGATGCCAACTGCCTAATTAATATAACACAAGATGTTTCAGTTATAGCAACAGCAGCTCAAACTGTCAGGATCCTCACTAAGTGTGTGCTTAGATTGAGAGCCACAGCGCACTCCTTGCCTATCTGATAACTGCCAGGTGAAGCCACTCCAAATTTCCAAGTAACACAGATGAGAGAGTAAAAAAAACAGAAATATCTATATATATATATATGTCGCCACAGTAGAGTAATGGCAGTCAAATCCCGCGGGGTTGCATTGTGAGTGAACTGCTGATGCTGTAATCTCCAGGTAAGCTGTTGTAACGCTTGCATCTTCACTCTCTTGCCTCGCGCTTGCAAAACTATTAATGTTAAGCATGGGACTCTTGCAAAACACCATGAACCCCGAGCCGATTACAGCTGCGAGGTCAAGAGAAGCTAATGTGACTTTGTCTGGAACTGCCCGGTGTGGCCCCGAGGCCCCTGGATTACATGGACGGAGGGATTCTAAAATAGAAAAGCACACAGTGCAAGAATTAAATACAAAGTAGGCAGAAGGGTAAAAACAATTTTTTTTCCCTTTATTTGCAGAAGCTAAAGAAAGAGCAAAACATTATGAAAACAGGTGAGCTGGAGTATTGATTTGTTTCTCCACAGCTTTGAAAGATGAGGTGTTTCTCGACTACGTGCTGCAGAGAACACCTATCATTTTCCTCTTGGGCGTTTTGGAGAATATTTTGTCCTCTACAACAGCAAACAAAAAAAGACAAGAAAATAAATTCGCCTGAAAGCCCTTGATACAGTATAAAAATGGAAGTGGAAGCCGATTTAATTCCACAGGGGGAAAAAACCAACCCATTCAGTCCATTCACACCATGCATCCATCTATTCACCCATCAAATACATTTCTACTTCCCATTCTTGCCTTGCAGGTTTAGGGGTGTTGACCATCTGGTTACAGCGTGAGATAAAGTAGGCTCTCTGAAGACCTTATATGATTACATGTGACAAATAAACTTGACTGATTGATTGATTGAAGTCTGCGTCAATGCACAAGATATAATTATATATATATATAATATATAATACAGACTCAAGGTATTGGATTGCAAGTCATAAAATTTCACAGGTTTCCTGGAAAGTCCTCTTACTGCTTTTGAAAAGAAAATGAATGGCAGAAAAGCAGAATTGGTGCATGATGAAAATATCTTGCAACCAGAAGTCACACTGAAGGCATCTTTGGGATGATACTGAACTTAACCGAGCACACTGAACTTAGCTACCTGCTTGCACATTAATGATATATTGATGCATAAATGGTTTTTGCATTTAAAGGGGAAAAAAATCAACTTTGTAATGTAGCACTTGTTTTATATATTAATAAGTATTGCACCTGCTTGATTCCTTTTTATCTTGGGTTTTGGGCCACATATTACCACAACATGTAGGTCCTGGTATGACATGGTTTTGGAATGACTGAAATAATGAATATATACAATCATGGGCCAGTTTTTTGGTTATTGAGGCCCGTCTCTCTGTCAAAACTGGGGTTATTTATCTGCTGAAAAGGTGAAATGAATTTACATAATGGACAGCAATAAAACACAGCATATTCCTTTCATGTTACACTTAAAGCACATTTGAGTCCATTATAAATGACCTGCTGTATTCATCAACTGCCCTCAGCTTGAATAAACCCACCTTCCAGCCACAGACAAAGAATATCTTAAGAGTCAAACTATATGAGCTACGGTTGCTAGTAAAAGGTCAAATACAGGGGATGTTAAGTGGTCACGTCAACTGCTACATTACAGCACTGCAGGTCCAGTATTTATCTGTTGTTCACCTTCAGAGAAAGAGATGTGAAAGATGTCGGCAAAAGTGTGAAAATGAAATGCTGAGCTTTCAAGTCCCATCATCTTTAAGAGGCTGTGTCTTTGTCAGTTAGAGAGACATCTTAAAAGTGTAGATAGTGCAGAAAAAAGTACCAGCTCACTGAGTTTGAACCTGCCCAAATAATAATAAAAAATAAAAAAAATAGACATGCCATTGTCAAAACGATTGCTTTGCAGTTTGAACACCTAGTCAACTGTCTTGCCAGGTGCCAATGTGTGTCTAACTCACTGCTGTGCCAAAAATGCTGCTGTCTTTGTGAAAATATGCATTCAGAAAGTAAACAATGCAGGTAACGTGAAGTTTTTTGGAAAACAGTTGGTAGCCTGGGGCACCCCACCACCTGCCTGCCTTCGAGGTGTATAATAGTAAATCAATACTCCGTGTGTGTGTCTGTATGAGCAGTACATGTTGGTACGTGAGTGTGTGTTGACCTACATTATCTCAATGTGTGCTAGTATAAGTGTCTGCTTGGGTTCAAGTATGTTTCACTGCACACTGTCATAATCCCTCTACCCACATGGGATTTCACATGAGAACCTGAAAATGGATAGAGCTATTTTAGAGAAGTATGTCGCAGCAGGAGCTTGTGCTCCAGTAGAGATCAGGTGGTCTGGTAACAGTTACATATAGTTTAAGATTAACTGCTGTTGTTGACATACTAACTAGTATGATAAGCATGGGCTGAAACCTTCTCCTCATTACTTACAGTGTTCTTTGTAACAAAAAAAGGAGAGAAGACATTATATGGTATGCATAGGCAATATTGGTATATAGGAACTGTAAGATATAAATAAACTTATAATACTTGTGAAGAATGCTCTTCGAGGTATAAATTATGATGCCGCCTGCTTTTTCATATCAGAAAAAAAGAAACAAAAGAAAAGAAAAGAAAAAGCATATTATGTTTTCATTAAACCCATCATTTCTGTAAATAATAATAATAATAATAACAAGGTGTAAATTATAATAAGTCCTGATCATATCAGAATAAAAGAAAGAAGAAAAGAAAGCAAGAAAGGAAAATGCATATATGTCAAAATTTGAAATACAGCCATATTCATTCATAATGTTTTCCTTGCAATCTAAGCTATTTGCATACAGGAATACTGCACATGCCATGGAATCTAACATCTTAAATCATGTATTAAAATATAAAGTATGAGAATACTAGGATAACTTAAACATGGTTTTATTTTGCCATATATATACATACTGTACTGTTGGGCTGTGGGAACTACAGTGCACAAAAATATAGTTTTGCAGTAGTAATGGCATGAATGTGCAGTAGCCTATACTTAAATCTGCTTCTCTATAAACAAACTTTGTTGTCAGTAAGCTTCATTTCCAACATGTTATTACGCTGATGACCTTTGCTGTACGTAATGTATCTGAATAATCCATGAGACAGAAAACCACTCATTGAAACATTTCAGACGAGCGGAGGGATTCTTATTGACAACAAGTCAAGGCTGTGTGCTTTGTGGTGATGCATGATGAAAATCAGTGGTAAGGTTTTCTTCTGCAGGATTTAAATCCTCATGTTATATATAATGTCTTAGGGGGGGGGCATATATTCTGCAAAAAAAAAAAGAAACGGGTGTATATACAGAAACTGAACCAGTTTTGACATTTTAATTCAGTTGCTTTAGCAAACCCATGCAACTTCTTCACCTTCAAGTCTTTTTTAAAAGAACAACCAATTCATGAGTCTACCCACCACCAGGGACAACCCTGAGCTTCTTTAGACAACATGCATTGGATCTGAGAATTGGATGTTGTGACATTATGTTACAGCACATATAGTTATCTGAAAAGGTCAGCGCAATGGGGTCTGTTTGAGTTCAGAGACTCCGATTCAGAGGCTCAGTGAGAGAGTGGAAAGGAAGAGAAGAAGAGCGAGGGCATCTGCTTTGACCTAGACAGGGAATAAACAAACAAACAGGCTGCCAGGCTATCAGCACACACAGTGAACAAACAGGGAGGCTGACAAATCTCCCTCATATCTATGGAACCGTGCCAGGCATCACGCAGGTTAGAAAGGTGAGGTGTTGGAACAACACACGGGTGGTGTTGATGCGACTTTGGAGCAAATCCCTACAATCTTATCCATACGATAACCTTCTTTTCTCTCACTTATTCATCGATGACACGCATGCTTCAAATTTTGAAAAAATACGAAATTGCTTTCATGTCTCAGCATCACTGCCCCAACTCAATGACACCCCCTCCTGAAGGTCGAAGACAGATATCAGACCACTGAGACGATTAAACTGACTGAACATTGATTACTGTTTTACAGAGAGCTTTACTCATTCACCTCTTACAAATGTAACATCAGGTATCATTCATCATTTATGGCTAGCTCTTGCTAACGACATGCAAACCTCCAAAGTCTGATCTTGCAGAGCCGGAGCGTGCAGCTTCTCCTGAACGCTGCACCAAAGCCCATTTCACTAATTAGTTCCTTCTTCTCAGGTTGAAATTGTGCTAATTACTGCTATCAGTTCATGTTGTGTTTTGGCGGTGGTGGAAACCTTCATTCTCTTGGCCTTCGTTAGCATGACACTGCCAAGCCGGGGAAATGGCAGAGCACTTTCTCTACTGTATTCTGTGAGCCAGGGATGAGTGTATAGCCACCCTCACTATTAAAACCTGCTAATAAATGTCACATGGGAGCTACTGGTTGCTAATTTCTATTGAACAATGTGTGGTGAAAGCCAGTTCCATAACTTGCCATTTATTTTTCTACTTCTTCACCAGTAGACATTGATAGGGCCAATAAATAAAGGTCGGAGCTGCAATGAAAACAGCTCTGTTACTGTATCACCCTGTCACACACAGAGAGAGTCCTGCATGCTCAAACATTCAGTGAACACAAAGATTACACACAAATACATGCATGCATACAGACAAACTAAAGCCACACCTTGCAAAACACACCTGGGATCTACCTCAATCTCCTTGAAAGGTCACCTGCCAATAATGTGCAGTTAAGTCTCAGACATGCGTGAGCTCTGCGTTATTATTTTTCGGTTCCACTCCATCAGTGTTTATTGTAATTTCATTAGTTCAATCTCTGTTATTCTAATTACACAGACATCTTTTGCAGCAAATAAAAGTTAATGAGCTTTTATGAAAATGGCTTGACGTGACCTTTTTACTTATTCATTTATATCCACCACCCCCCCTCAACCTCCTCCTGTCCCTGTCAAATTGCACTGTGGAAGGTCCCTGATACCGTGGGATTGGGAGGGATGGACACACCCCTCTCAAATACACACAAAAAACACACACTGCCAAAAACACTCTTTCCAATCAACATCAGCGACTCTTTTCCCTCCCTCCCTGTTTCCATAGATCATTTAGCCTTGTCATCCATAAATCTGCAAAATGCCCTTTTCAAGCTGCTCATAAACACCCTCATAGATCTCCAAAAATGCCACCACACTTTGAGGCAAGAGCTGTTGATGGTAGTGAGCCCACAGCAGTTCAGCTCCCCACAGTCAGGAAGTGATGAATGTCAGGATTAATGTGTACATTACAGTCTGCCAGGCAAGGCAGACGGATTTTGGGTTGAGGTGTCCAAGTGAAATAGCAAGGTGTTGATCAAGTGGGGTAAATGTAAATGTTATTTACTTGTATGGCCTAAAAACCCTATAAAGCGTGTCTTGGAAAGAACATTATTCTTCTCTGCTGTTACAGAGTACTTTGGTCTCTGACTTTAATTTGCATAACACAGGGGTATAGTGTCAGGGTCAGTTTGGGAAAAATCTCTGTACTGTATTGTGCTACATTGAGGTATCAAACGTTAAATGATTCAATATCCCAAATGACATTAAAAAGAGCCTGTTCAGTTCGTCATGTGCACTATCGCTGTAAGCAACATGAGTAAGATATCTAATATGTTTCTTGGTCTGATGTGGCACAATTTTTTTTTTTATTGCTAGTAGGTAATAAAGGGTGGCAAATACTATCTGACTCATTCTCGCAATATTGAATAGCTGAATAATGTATGACTTGTACCTTTGATATATTTTGTATAACAAGATAAGCACAAAATAACACAAATGGTATTCATTTAATACCAATAAAAAAAAACTATTTTTAATGGTGAACAGAGACAGTTCAACAACAGAAAGGAACTTCTAAATTTTGCAAAAACACCCACTATCAAATTCCCTTTCTGTCTCTCTGAATTAGTCACATACTGAATTATTGCTATCAAAATCATTATGTGGCCTAGTGGATGGCCCTGAGGTTTATTAGCCTGCTCTTTGCTAGCAAGAGCTCCATTATCTTATTGCCTTTAATGTCAGAAAAAGAAGCGGGTGAGGTGGGCGATGGCTGCTGATGCTTTGGGCCCCTGCGTTCAACTCAGAGAGCTGGAAATCCAATATTGCAGGGAAGATAGATGTTGAGGAGAAAAGATAGATCTTAACTCGAAAGCTATTACAATGTCTATTGTTTTTCAATGTGGATGTAAATTACCTCATGCAGCTTCAAGCGCCATTTTGCATTCCATAATTCATGTTTGTTGCAAAGGGAATCAAGTAATAATAACTTTATGTGTACAGCACTTCTCTAAAACAATATTCGCACTTTCATACAGATGCATAAACATACATAACCAGGCCAGTAAAAATCTGCGATATAGTCATAAAGGTGACAGAAAAAATACAGGAATGGGAATAACATTATTCTGAGTACTGGTTTGTGCTTTGGGTAAACGTGATGGACTTGTCTGTGGCCTTCATTTTACTAAAGAGCACATGAAACAATAGCAGGATATGAGATTCAGTCTAGACTGTGGTTTGCTCTTGCTTCAATTTGATTTGCTCGGCTTTCCAAGGATGAGTAACTAAAAGCTATCACATGTCATCACCTGTCGTTTTGTACCCATCAGGCATCCTTGTACTTGGTTCAGAATACATTCTCACTCTTAATGAACCGCACTACCTTTTCTCCCGTAAGAGGATTTAGTCTTGCACTTTCAGTCATCTAAGGGCATTTATTTGGTGACTTCCATGTTAGAATATATCAGAAAATACTGTGACATTGTTCTGACCTGCCCCAGTGAACTATACTAATGGAATAAATGCTTCAGAGTTCACACAAATTCCACCGAAAATGCTTAGTGCGAGCACAGCCTGAGACGGGCTTTACAGGACGATTCACATCCATGACCAAGACAATCAAAGACACAGAAAGATCACAGAGGCAGACGGCACCAACTTCAAACCGTGGCTTTCTCTGCTAAGGTCAACCAGTGCGGCAAACACACACAGCACACACAGCAAACAATCATGACTGCAAAAGCACTATTTTGTGAAAATCTCACCTAAAGCCAAGGCAGCATCTGCAGCTGCACAGGACACAAAGTTCACCCGAGGTTGTACTTGGCAAGCACCTCCTCTCTCACGGGCTCTGTCTGCTGGACAGTGGCTTTGTTAAAAAGTTTAGCTCTGGAAAAGAAATGTGATTTCTAAATGGAGTGCATTGTGTTTGCCAGTCACAGACTGTCTGGCTGAACGTATTTGAGGGAATGAGTTTTGGCCTGTGGCAGTACTGTACCCAAAAGGGGACTCCAGCTCTTGCAAGGGATTCGGGACATCCATTTATGCATTATTGTCCCGAACCAACCCCTGACCTCGTCTCCAGTCCCTCACTGTTCCTCATTGGACTGAAACATTCATCATTCCCTTATGTGGATGTGGCAACGGGCACATAGGCTCTTCTCCATCCCTCAATGAGACAGTAGTCATTGAACCATAGGGAGGGAACACTGAGGAAAGGAGGTGAGGTGTGGGGGTGTACCAAGCCATTGTTTCGGTCTTGTTCACCAGAGTGAAAGTTAAATGGGCTGTGGGCGTTATTTAAAGGGACAGTGTGCAGATTTGTACTTGAGAAAGGGGGTCAGTGAGTCACCAAATAGGAAGGCCCCATCGGATGCACAGCAGGAAGAGGCACTGCTGTAATACATATAGAATGAAAAAGTGTAAGCGTTGAAGACACAATGATAGCCTTTCTAGCAAAAACAGCCAGAAAATTCTACCGATAGCAACAGGAGGAGGCTAAGTTCACAAAATGTTCACAACATGACTGGGCAAAATGAATGTCAGTAGAGCTACACATGGACAAAGACTAGGAATATTTATACAGACATATAGTAATGGCAGGCCATCATATCTATACTTTGTGGACATTATTATTTACAATACACCACATATGTTTGCACATTGTGTACTCAAAAAGTCTGTACTGTACTGAAATGTGAGTTTTTGATTTTAGCAGATGAAAATCAACATATCTAACTCTCACCATGGATATGTTAACACAAGTCTAAATACAATATACTGATCATTTGTATTATATGTTATTGTCTATGATGGTCATGTAAGGGACAAAAAATTACGTGTATGTGCTCTCTGTACTGGATGTTGTTATTTATTAACGCATGCCTTGAACTTATTTGTTCTTCATATGCTCATGCACTTCTTAATCATTATATATTCCAAAAATGTGCTGATATTTCCCATTATTCAAGATTATACATATGGCACCTTTTTGCATGATTTAACACCTTACGTATTCATTCCTTGCTTTGTCTCACTAAATTCTGCTGCTGTTCAATTCTGCTACATAACCACCACATGACATGAACCAAAGGCAGGCCTTACAGGATACCTAGCACTGGCACTCATGCTCACCCCTCACTCCTCCCCCCGTAAACTCGCTAAGATGAGAGCGTTGAGCGGCTCTGTGAGCTACTGATGTGTCACAGAAAAATCACTGCAGGGAAAGTTGACTGGACTCGGGGCTCGCTGCCAAAAACCTAAGAACAAAAGAAGGGCTTTTGAGGAGAGAGAACAGAAGGGAGTTGACTGGTCCCCTTTATTCGCCTTCTCCGCCTCATAGCCACTTTCACACTCCAAAAAGCTTGATCACTCATGTATGCAGGTCAGACAGAGTCAAGCGTATAGTACATGTTTCAGCAGCTAAGGCCCTCAAGCACAGGGTGTTAGAATTTACTATTTTTACAAGCTGGTAAACGTTTTTGATTTTCTCATTTATGCTGTCTTTCTTCATCTGTCTGCTACCAGCGTTTGGAGTAATCACAGCGTTTGAGGCTGCTACAGAACTGGAACTCTTGGACAATTATGAGTTTATGATTGCCTTTGGCAATGGCACCTGGATATTTAAGATGCAGGTGAAACAGCAGCTGGTCTCTCAGCTGGGCACTGTGTGCCGGCTTTGGTCAGTGGCAACAGATGAAAGCACGAAAACAATGGAGCTTCCTGGACACACTGATCAAATGTTAAAAGGCAGACCAGTTTCTGTTCTCTCAATAATTAATTGCACAATAATTATTTTTTTCTACATTCTACATTCAGGAGGACCACTACATTAATTTAGCATGTTAAGCTAATTTTCTACAAATCACATTCTGCATGTTGTATTGGCCTGAGTATAATATGTGCCTGATTACAGGGTATTTAAGATTACTACAGACCATTTTACAAATCACAACACAAGTTCTTAGACTTCCTACCTGTCAGCCAACCACTGGTTTCCATTTATTCCATTCAATATTACTTGGAACAGATTATCTTTCATTACTATTGATTCTTTGTTTAGTATCACATGATGACCTCAACTGAATACTGAACTGTAAAACGTTACATCTCATCATAGGTGTCAGCTGTAAAGCACCAATCTAGACGAAACATAAAACACCCAACGGTCACAAATCTCAAACTGTTTGCTGTTCTTGTATGTGTGCTACATGGGTCTTTATTCTTTTTGCTTGTTTGTGCTTTCATGTTAGCAAATAGCTGCATGTCTTGCCCAGATATACAAAGTCACACGGATGCACCTGTACCACATTTTGTCAAGCGTAGGGGGAGCAACAGTGTGCGGTCAGCGCTACCTGAAGCATTTCCCGCCAGGCCTCTCAGAGCAGCGGAGAAATCCAAACTCTGTTATTTCCACCTCAGTGGTATCCTACCTGCTCACTGGCCTGCTCCCGTCCCTGCTGCCCGCCACCTGTGCGGTGCAACGACACACACACACACACAGCACCGTACACACATCATCGACAAACCAGGCCATATCACAGTAGTATCCTGGCTGTGGACAGACGGAGTAAACAGATCCATCTCGAGCTCATCTATGTCCGGTTTAGGGTAGGTTTGTGTGTCTGTCCCTGCATGCATGTTTGTGTGTGAATAAAATAAAAGACTATTTGAATGTATAGAATAAATAGCACAACATTAACACCCCAGTGGGAGAGGATAAAAGGATAATACCAGGTTGATCATTCATTAACAGCAATGTGGGTGTGACTATTGTGTATCATATGTATACATATTTTTGGTCCAAATCTTTCCCTGCTCACTTCAAGATTCTTCTCCCCTCTCAAGGGCCAAAACAGCGTCTTTGTCATTAGCAGCACAAATAAAACATGGAATTAATCCTCAGACCCATCTGCCCTTACTTTACAAAATCACCCAGGAAGCCATTTTGAGGTTCTTGCGTCAGAATGACGCAGATGATGATTGTCTCAGCTCATTGTATACATAAGCCAAGATCAACAGATGAAAAAGAAAAACACAACAAATTGGGCTGAATAGAAATAGATGGATGGGACGGGAGCTCCAGTGAGAGGCAGACTGCACTGATATCTGAGTCACTGTGATCTCAGTGCTCTGACCTCCTCCTGTGGCAATGAAAAGTCAAAGAAAAGAGCAGGAGATCCTTGATCATACAGTACAACAGAGACATACAGAATGCCTGAGGTAATATAAATGTTCTTAGTATTATATGGATACAGTATCAGCTTCAATCAATCCCTTCCACTACATATTTGACAGAAGCTTTGCATCGTGATACAGGATCATGTAGCTAAAAGTCCACCAGGGAAGATAAGCCACTCTCTTGTCTGTACAAGCTGGCATCCCGCCACTATTCTGTGTTGGAGGGGAAATAAAGAGGGTCAAATTTATTGGTATTCAATCACACACTAAAGCAACGGCCGTTCCTGGTGATTGCTTTCACGTAAAGTGACTGTCAGGACTTCTGCCTATAGAAGCTCCAAGAGCAGAGGAAATGAAATCACACTAAAGTCAGCTCTGCCTTTTCATCACAATAAAAAGGGGAGCCGGTATTATCCTCTCACAAGCAAAAAGGAAGAGGTGAACTGTCGGCGCGTAATAGACCTGATGTGTTAAAGTGCTGAAAAGGTCAGTGCATCTTCTAGAGTTAAGCCAGGGAGAACAGCTCCAGCGACAATAGAGTAATAGCATTTTTAAGCTTGATCAGACATGTGAACAATAGAACAATTTTCTTTGGGATTGTGATTTCTTTTATCCCTTCTCTCTTACAATAACAAGAACGAGAAAGAGACTTTAACTATGCAATCTCATTTTTACAAAATTTACAAATGATACTGGTGACTTTGTATGACTTTGTTGCTATGGTGGACCTAAATAAAACCAAAGCTAGACAACAAGCATTAGGGGAAGGCATTGTGCTTATTGTAACTGAGCTGTAAATATGATCAAAAAAAAAATGCATGGGTTAGTGTAATACAGAGACAACAGCTGGCAGAGAAAATGGGACTAGAAGCTGTGCTCATTGTATAAACTTGGCATGAACTCCTGGCATAATGAGATTAACCCTATTTTCACATGGAACTCTGTTTTGCATTTACAGTGAAATGGTGTAATTCCTAACATCCGGGATGACCTCTAATCAGATTCCACCCTTCGGTCTGAATTATCACTTGGCAATAGGCCTACGCGGGGGAGAAAGGAGAAGATAAAGGGTGACCATTATCACCCGCACACACTGCCCCTGGCATTCTACCGTTTGCAATTAGTGTACTATATGTCCTTTTCAGGCTGTGATAGTCAAAAAGCCCTTTAATGAGAAGACTGTGAGTCAATATTTACCTTCCCTGCTCGGCTTGTGAGCAGAGACGCCAGAGGATGTGTGTCAATGTGTTTGTGTGTTTATGGAAATGTGTGATTAAGTCCTTTCGCTGGGAAGGATGGCTGTGAATAAATGTGGCGCTATGTTGTGATGACTGCTCCAAAAGCATGGAAAGATTGAATAATTATAATAATCATTTTAAAATGTGAAAATAAAGTCTGTTTTCTTGCATCACATTATCGTATCATCATATTGATGCTGATGAAACCGAAAACTGTCATTAAGGTTATGTTATGTCAGTGGGGGAACTGGATGTACAGAGGAGAAAAGGTGGAACGTCTTCACACACACTGAGAGACGATCCTCTTGTACCTTTCTTTGTTGTTCCTTTTTTTGTGGATATTTCCATACCATCTGTCAACCTGCCTGTGAGACAGAGAAACCATGCTGAAAGCCTCACCACTGAGGCCTTGCACAAACTGAGACCGGCACTCCCCACATACGCCCCCCCCTGACTGCAATTTTACGCATTCCAGCAGACACACAATCTACAGGCTGGCGTCACTGGGTGCTGCCCCCCAGGACTCACAGTGTGCCCCTCAAGCTGTTCCATTTTCCCTGGCAAACATCACCATGGGCAATCCATCAAAGACATAAGCCTATTCTTAAGGCCGGAGGCGATTTTGTCACTACAGCTGCCACATTGTTATGCCATGCAGCGTCTTTCTCTCTACCAATAAGCCAAAGGACGCTCTGCATGTTCTATAATGTCATCCCTCCTGACTGATTCTCCCAACTCCATCTGAACCTATCCTTTATGTACCATTCTCTGCTGTATGATCGATTCCACCTTTGGCAACTTTTGCGTTGCTGGCGCCATATCTGAGCTAGCTAGCTCAAACAAGTTTGGCCATCTTATTTGTGCTTTGATTGCTGCAACCTCTATCAGTCATTACGCCCTGTTTGCTGTGCAGCATGGCATTTGGCACGTAGGGAAATTAGGCTGACGCACCAGGTTTGTGCGCTGCGCAGAGAACATGCCGAGTTCAACCGTAGCTTAGTCAGCGAGAACAGGAAGGGAATCATGTCGCAATTTTGCCCGAAATATCTCTCTTTCTTCCCCACGCTCTTGCAGAACCGGACAGATTGTGTCAGATTACTACAGCTCTTCGATAAGTCTAGTTATGTCATTAAATAAAATGCTCAAGCAAATTGGAAGTAGTGTAAAAATAAATAAATAAAAAAGCAGAAGTTTTGTCCTTGATGTTGTCAAGTCTCACTCAGCAGCAAGGCGGGAGAGCGCTGATGAGCCACAAGCACAAACAGCTTGCAACTTGAGTGACGGAATTACAGCAGCAGGCACATCAGCAATCAGACCTCATTTCCTAGTAATTTTGTGTCGCCGGAGCTGTATTAACTACATAGGTGGTCCCGTCTGTTTAGAGGGCTAAATAAATAAATAAATGTCACAGAACCAGCCCGGTTCACAGGAGATCCATAAAGTAATAATGATTGCCACCCTGTTTGTGCAGATATCAGTGATGGCACCTTAGATCCTTCAGGTAGTCTCCAAAGACCAATTTGAGTCCCACATGTTGTGATCAAGGCCTCTCCTTTTCATGCTTCAGTTTAGTGCAGGGTATTTGTGCACCTGTATCGACAGTGGCTCAAGTCAGACGCTCAGCCGGGGCTATGGGGCGCGACGGGAGGTATCACAACCTTCTCTACTCCATATAACAATATTGTCATGTTACAGTAGCAGGGGTCTTTGGCTGGTGGAGGGAGGGGGATTACAGCCCTCTTTTGAAGCTCAGCTGGCAGGTGTTTGATTGAAGTGGAGTCCCGAGAAGAGGGGAGGGACTGAGGAATGGTGAGGGTTTTCCTATTGTCTGTGTCAACAGCAATGTCTCCTGAGTCTCGCTGTGGATCAAACACTCCTCCATGGTTTCACGCCTTTTTCACCCTGGTGTGTGTTCCCCCCAACCTTTCTTCCTTGCCTCCCCATGTATCTTGTTCATGACTCAATGCACAAACAAGTTGTCCAGGAGAGGGCCACAGGGGGTCACCTGATGCATGGAGTCGCAAGGATCTCTTATCAGTCACAGTACAGTCAGTCATCATTTTCACCAGGAGCTTGGTGTTACTGCTTGACTGAGATTAACAGTTTGCAGCTAGGAAGGGGGCGGGAGTGGGGGAGGGGTTGTGCTATCTTTCTCACCCACCTCGTCTTTTAGTTTCTTTCTAGATCCTTGCACATGTAGGTGCAATAAACCAGTGCAAGCAAGCACAACACTAGAATATAAAAAGATGCTGGAAAACTGCTGGACAATAATAATAAACTCACAATAAAAGCAATAAACTATAAATATTTTATTAAGGCCTTAACATAATATTGCAGACATGTACCCTACAATATCCATTGTAAAACTGGGTATGGAATAGCAATGGATTGCTAACATTTGTGTTCTTCTTTCATGATTACAAAGTGTTCTAATAAAAAGTGTGAGTAATATAGAAAATTATCAGAGTTAAACATGATGTTACATTTGCTGAGGCTAGAAAGGGATAGTCAAGGTAACATAGTGCAGGGCTTTCATGTGCAGTTACTTACAACGTTTTATTCCCAAGCACCTCCCATGTGAATATGTATATGTCCCTTATTGTCCTCCACACCGTGTAATATCGTGGCTTTGGATTCACAACTCACTGCATGCACTACTCAGTCCAACATAATATGAATAGAGGTGTAACTTGATTGATGTTACATATAGCCCTGATCAAGTATTTACTTGTAATGTATTTCTTTATTTTGCTGAGTTTAAGCATCAAACAAAATGCACACACAAAAAACATTGCTAGATACTGTTAGACTAGCATCCTAGCGTTCATGACTCGAACTTTTACCAAGACACTTTAAAATCTTAACAAATTACTGTAATACTTGCATTTCTTCATATTAGAACAGAACATTTAGCAAAATGGATCTAGCATTCCCATTCATTCCTGCCATAGAGAAAACACTGAAATAATTCTGGGTATAATCTGAAGTCCCAAAATGACTTAAATTAATTACCAAGTTGAGTGAGCAAACATTGCTCTACAGTCAGTCAGTCACTAAGGTCTCAGTCAGCTCACAAATGCCAGGATGCAGGAGCATATATTGAAATAGAACATGTCTGATTGTGCAGCTGATAATACCCCCTTTTCTGGTGACTGCAGCCTCTGGGGAGCCGCCTGTCTGCTAATTAACAGCGTACACAAATAGTCAGGAGACCTTGAAGGTAAAAAAATAAAAATAAATAAAATCAAGCCTAATTGCATAAAGCTTTGTGCCAGACACTCAAAAATCTATGTATATGCAATTTAAACCATTGACGTGAGTACATTAGGATACTGATGCTGCATAGCCAACACAGTAAAAACCAGCCATCAGAGAATCCCTTATTGATTTGCATTAGAAAATCTGTCTAATGTACTCCAGCAGTGTGTTTTAATGCCTGTGTTGCTATGAGATGCACGTCGATGTCTCATCTATTATTTTTTTAAAAATCCTTTACATGCATGTGTGTAAATTATCAATAATTGTTTCTGTCACGGGGAAACCCCATGCCCTAAAGTAAGGCACAGACTCATCTCACACACACACACAGCAGCTCTCTCTGTTTTGGTTGGATATTTTATCAATTTTATTTAATTAGAAAAAAAATGAATATAATAAAAAATACATATATATGAATATATATATATATATATATATATATATATATTCTTCCTCTGCCATAGACCAGGAACCCGGCCGAGTCAAGTGGAATAAGTAGAGGGGTTCCCAGTTGAAGAGACCAAGTGCAGTAACGTGGGAGGGTTTATTTTGTTTGAAAGCACCCTTAAATATGTTTTAAAATAAACTCAAATGTATTTCTAGGTCATAACATAGTGTATTTGAATATTTCTGTCCTTGTGAGTAGTTTGTAGAATATAACTGAATGGTTTTTTGAGTAGGTGGAGTCCACCTGTATATAAGGGAGAAGGCTGGAGCACCTAGGGGTGTTTCATAACTGGATAAAGATACAGAAAGACTCAGCTATAGACCGCAGCTCCTGCCATGGGCTCATTTTTAGTGGCATAACCGAAAGTCCAGATTGGAGTTATTTTTGTCTGAATATTCCTTTTTTTTTTCTTTCTTTTTCTGTATTTTCCTATTTTTGGGGAAGAAACGTTTATTTTTGTTAGTTTTCTCTTTATTATGGCCAACATTTATTTTATTCACTGTAAATATCTGCACGGGACTCCACTGCTGTCAAATAAATTTCCCTTGGACTGCTGAACATCGCCTGCGACCCCTCTTTCATGTGTCTGGCTGCTTTGCCAATCCTCACAGTCTCATCTGTAAATGCTGTATAATATGGATGTATTACAACAAGTATATCGTGACGCTGCAGTGACGCATGGTCCACACACACACTAAGCACTTATTTAATGCAATATGGAAAAAAAAACACTTTTTGTTTGTTTCTTTTGTTGTGGGCCTACTGTTTCTCCTACAGCTCAACCATAGTGGGAATGGATAACAAGTGACAGCAGGGGTAGAGAGCAATCTTTAATTGCATGTGACGTCCGATCACGCTGACAGGGACCTTCATGCCGGTAAAGACTCACCTGAGAAAAGGGTAAAGGAGGTGGTGGGCTGGAAACATCAGATTGACACCCTCCCTGGAAGCCGTTCGCTTGATTGCACCCAGCCCACCTACATTCTACTCTACCACCCCATTGCATCGTGCAAGTCAAAACAAATGTGTTTTGAGTGTGCTTAAAACTCACCGGCTCCTTTGAGTCAGGCAACTTAACATCACATTTAAATCCATTAATGCTTCATTTTTGCGTCCGCAAAGGAGAAGCAATCTGCATGAAAGTATTTATACAGTGGGAAAAAAGGCAGGAATTAGGGGATTAGAGACTTAAGGAAGTCTCTCATCTGGAGCAGTTGTTACCAGGCTCTTTTTTTTTTTTTAATGCAGCAAAGACCAGGTTATGAAAAGACTGGATCAGAATCTGTTCTTTGGAGAGCAGATTAATACATGGTCCCCCCCCCCCCTTCTCACAAAGCAAAAGCACAGAAGTAAGAAAAACCATGAGAGCAAGATGTAAGAAGACAGCATGGCAAGAGAGGATGAGATAAGCGTGTAGCGCAACACCCTTTGATCAAAGTATGAGGAATTGAGGAATATTGGGCACCCATGCCTAAATAGTTGATTTTTGCATCGCTGTCTCTTCGAGGAAGCTGGGAATCTATCAACAGGAGAATTGAAGCCCAGGAGCATGTGTGTTCTTTGAACTTGGGATTGCTCAGCCAGTAAAAAGTCATGACTACACAGTCGAGAGTAGAAAAAAAAAATAGAAAAAAGAATGAGTGAACGATGGGTAAAGGGTGAGCGAAAAAGTAGATCAATTAGAAGGGGAGGAGATAAGTAAAGTAAGATGACTAGAGAGTGACAGTGTAGATATTTATTGAATATGTTAGAAACAAAGACTAGCAAAGGGGAAAGTAAGATGCATTTTCGGAGGGTTGAATTCTTCCTTCTACTGAAAAACTAAATTTGGTTCAGTCCTTCCATTGAGGGGTTGGTTCAGCTCTATTAAAGTGCCATTTAGCAAGCAAATGAATCTCTACCACTCAAAGGTGGCGAAAAGGGATATGAATACCATTATAGTACATGCAAAAAATGCCTTTGCAACCCATAGGTTAGGTTTTTTTAGATAAATTAATTTCCTAATTACTTTTAAAAGGGTCCACCTTAACTACTACTTTAGTGGTTATTTGTGGTTTACAATATTCTATATATTCAGTCATTTTCCCTACTTCCCAGTTTTTAATTATTATTATTATGTACATTTTCCCATTGGTATTTTACTGCTAATTTATTTACTATGCACTAACTCTCCTGTACACTATAATTAAGTCTGTTATTACTTTACTACCGCTGTGACTTGCGGGGAAAAATTGTACCACTGAAACTAACTAACAATACACTTTAGTAAAATATTCCTGTAGTCTTCCCATCTGTGCCCGTAGCTATACCCCAACCAACACAATCTGAAATTGTGGGACTTGCTTGTTGGGTAGCTAGAGGAAGAGAGGAAAAAAAGAGAGCCATAATGATAGAAAGATAACGACAGCTACTTTACAAAAAGTCCCCACAGCGTACAGCAGCAGCAGAAGAGCTGTAACACAGCAACTTTGATAAACACCAACAAATTCAGATCAGAAGGCTTCATTAGACTTTAGCAGGGTGGCTGGTTGGTGTGGTTGCCAGTGGGGAGCAATTATCACCATGATGTATGACTCTCCTCGGTGTCCTCTGCTCTTTGCCCCAGCCCCGTTCTGTCACAGTCCTACCCCTAACTATTACCACTAAAATCCAATGTCCTGCCTCTCTCAACTCACATTTTGGGACATTTAAAGTACTAAATATAGCATTAACATTAATATCATTCAGCATTTCGTGCCATCAGGTTAGGCTTGCTGGAATGCTTGACTGCCCAAAGGAATGTTATGTTACAACAGAAACACAAAGAAGTGCTATTCTTTCTGTACAAATGCAGCTAAAGCTTTCAGGATTGCAAGCAGTGGCAGAGGACAGAATGAGGGAGAAGCTAATAGGAAAATAACTACCAATATTGTATCATCTTCTTACTCACTTATTACTAACAGGGTTCAAGGGAAATTATTTATGTGCAACACAAACTATACAACTGTGAAATAGAGGCTAGATATTGTTTGACTTATTTACAGGATGAGTAAGTTTACACAGTTTAAAATGGCTAGATGTAGCCTTTTTGAAACACACACCTATTTCACTATGTGAAATGTCATTTTGTAAAATAAAAGTCCAAATGTTTTCATAAGCATCATATAAATGTAGGGTTGTAGTACAGAATGTCAAGTTCATGGGTGTGAAGGTGTGAGATTGTTCTTGTCTCACAGCTTGAGGCAAGGTAAAGCAAGTTATTTTCAACATCACATTTGAGCTCATCTTTCTAGCTGAATGTAATTTAATTTAAAAAAAACAATGTTCAAGTATTAGCTAAAAATGATGTAGAGCTGCAGCATATAAAATGCCAAGTTCAAGGGTGTTGTGGTGTTAAAAGGGGTGTTGAGCCCTTATCGTTCATGAATTACAACAGCTGATAAACCCAGATTACTCTGGCCTGTCGGGGAAAATAGCATCTGTTCATGGCAGACCGTGTTAAAACATCTCCACAGGCTATAAAAAGGACAGTGTGTTTGAAGCTGACGCCTTGCCTCCCTGAACGCAGCGCTGTCTCTCCCTCTCTCTCTCTCTCACTCTGCAGCCAGAGGCTCGCCTGAGGTCACAGCTCC